>PVIY010009322.1:13777-60736 GCA_004026745.1 Myrmecophaga tridactyla | reverse complement strand
GACATGGGCACACTAATGTTTATAGGAGCATTAACCGCCAAGAGACAGAAACAGTCCAAATATTCATCAATGGATGAGTGGCTAAACAAGCTGTGGGGTGTGTGTGTGTGTGTGTGTGTGTGTGTGTGTGTGTATACATACAATGTAATATTACACAGCTGTAAAACAGAATAAAGTCATGAAGTATGTGGTAACATGCATGGACCTTGAAGACATTATGCTGGGTGAAACTAGCCAGAAACAAAAGGACAGATACTATATGGTCTCACTGATATGAACTAACATTAATGAGTGAACTTGAAGAATTTAAGTTAAGAACACAGGTTATCAGGAGATAGAAACAGGGCAGAGATTGGGTAATTGGTGCTGAAGGAATACAGACTGTGCAACAGGACTAACTGTAAAAATTCAGAAATGGATAGTATAATACTACCTGACTGTAGCACAATAATATAAGTACACTGAATGAAGTTGAATGTGTGAGTAGGATAAAGGGAAAAGGGATGGAGGCATGTATGACACTAGAAGGAAAGATAGAGGATAAAGACTGAGATGGTATAATTTAGGAATGCCTAGAGTGTTCAATGATGGCCATTAAATGCACAAATTAAAAAATGTTTTTGTATGAGGAAGAACAAAGGAATGTCAGTATGGCTGGGTGATGAAAATAGATGGTGTATGGGAAAAAGTACAATCAAGGTAAGCTAGAGTCTATAGTCAACATAACACTGTAATATGCTTCCACTGAATGTATCCAAGGCATTATGCCAAAATTAAAAGTCAACAGGTATGGGGATTGGAAAAGGGGTATGGATTCTTTGTGGAAGAAAAGGAAATGTCTTCAGATAGAGTATGATGGCGCAAGTATGGCTACATCTTTAGGCTAGATTGTATAATGTGTGAATAAAACTATTGAAAAATGAACAGAGAAACAAGTGCCAGAAAAAATACAAAGAAACAGATGTACCTATTCACTGTTGATAGGAAAATGAGAGGTGCAGTCCCTTGGAGGGCAGTGTGGTGGTTCCACAGGAGCTAGGGGTGGGTTTGCCATAGGATCCTGAAACCCCACTGCTCAGTATATACTTGGAGGAGCTGAGTGTGGGAACAGGAATGGACATTAACACACTGGTGTTTATGGCAGCATTGATCCACAATGAATGGCGGTGGCCTAAGGGTACAATGAATGAGGAATGGAAGGGGGAACTATGGGGTATACATATAATAGACTACTGAGGGGAGGCAAGAAGGAATGAAATTGTGAGGCTTTCAACTAGGTGAATGAACCTCTAAGACCTGTATGTTGAATGAAATGTCAAGAACGACTAATATTATGCCTCAATCATCTGGACTAACTACAATATAAAAATTCGGTGAGCTAAAGTTGAAAGCATGGGTTATCAGGTTGGGGCTTATTGTAATGGGTATTAGATGGTAAGTTCTTACAGCAGTCACATATATTCAGGAGGTGTAACTGCTAATTCTAAATTCTGAGCTGTTTGTATAAACATGGCTTTTCCCAGAAACTGTGGGTATTTATGTGACACCTGAGACTCAGAGCTCTGACACTATGAAAGTCAGCAGTACCCACATACAGGAACTGTTTAAAAAGTTGAAAAAGTGATCAAACATTGAGTAGAGATATGAATGAAGCTGACCTGGATAGGATTAAGGTATAATCCTTATAAAGTATAATCCAGAAGACTGGGTAAAGGATGATACTGTGCATATTTTAAAACTTCAACTTATGTGCGAGACTAAAGGGAGAGATGTTTATTTGGTGCAAAATTCATGTTTCAGGTAGTGTGTTTCCTAATTTAACTTGTATGGTCAGTTTAGCTGAACTCATAAGTACATGGAATTTTGGAAAGGGCATGAGATTTTGTTGGTTTGTCCAGGTTAGTGTGATCCCCTGATAAATCCCAGAGAGATCTGGACAGTGAATAAAGAAGCATTTGCAAAGTTCCCTTGGGGTAATGGGGAGAAACAGCAACTACTCCATTTGGCCAATTTCTGATATTCTTGCAAGCAGTGGGACAACCAAATCAATAGGCTGAACCCTCAATCTTCATGTTCACCCCTATGAAATTTATTCCTGCAAAGGATAGGTTCAGCCTACTTAAAATTAGACCTAAGAGTCACCCCTAGAGAACCTCTTTTGTTGCTCAGATGTGGCCTCTCTGTCTAAGTCAACACAGCAAGTGAACTTGCTGCCCTCTTCCTGCTACATAGGACATGACTCCCAAGGGTGTAAATCCCCTAGCAACATGGGACAGAAATCCTGGGATAAGCCGGAACCCAGCATCAAGGGATTGAAAAAACTTTCTTTTTTTTTTCTTTTTTTTTTTTAATTTGCATATGGGCAGGAGGCACCAGGGATCGAACTCCAGACCTAAAGCACGGCAGGTCGGAGCTCTGCCTGCTGAGCCACGGCAGCCGCCCTGAGAAAACTTTCTTGACCAAAAGGGGGAAGAGAGAAATGAGCAAAAAATAAAGTTTCAGTGGCTGAGAGATTTCAAACACAGTCGAGAGGTTATCCTGGAGGTTATTCTTATGCTTCATACAGCTACCCCTTTTTAGTTTATAACGTATTGGAGTGGCTAGAGGGAAGTACCTGAAACTGTTGAACTGTGTTCCAGTAGCCATGTTTCTTGAAGATAATTGTATAATGATATAGCTTTTACAATGTAACAGTGTGAGTGTGAAAACCTTGTGTCTTGTGCTCCTTTTGTCTAGCGTATAGATAGATGAGTAAAAAATATGGATAAAAAATAAATAACGGGAACTAAGATTAAAATAAATTGAGTAGATGGGAATACTAGTGGTCAGTGAGATGGAGGGGTAAGAGGTATGGTATGTTTGAGTTTTTTCTTTTCTTTTTATTTCTTTTTCTGGAGTGATGCAAATGTTCAAAAAAATGATCATGGTGATGAATACACAATTATGTAATGATATTGTGAGCCATTGATTGTACACCATGTACAGAATGTTTGCATGTTAAGAATACTTGCATGTTTGTATATTAAGTATATTCATTCATCCATCCAAAGGTGTTATTCAGTGCCTATAACATGCCAGGAAGGCTGGAGGATACAGGTCACTGGAATTCCCCTACTGATAATTATAGCAATAGAAATTTTTATTAGAACTGTTTGTATATATTTTTTCTTCCCCATTAGATTACAAACTCTTAAAGGGGAAGAGCCATATCTTAATTGTCTTGCTTCTCTTGGCATGTAGCAGAGTGCTCCATTTGCAGAAATTACCCGATAATTATTTACTGAACCAAATCGCCCTCAAACAGGCCTGGAATAGGAAAGCCAACAGACTCCTTTTAAGATCACTGGCCTGAGGTGGATAAACCTTTCTAAATCTGGCTGGTAATTGCGATATCAAATGAAATGTTTTTAAACATAATCTGAAAAATGTTTCTGTTAACCTACCTCAAAATCCCCTGAGTATAAACAGAAAAAAAAAAAAAAAGAATTTGAGGAAGAGACATGAGACATGATATCATTTAAACGTTTTATACATAGGCTAATGCACTTCCAATGTTATAAAACCTGAGCTAAGTGTCAAACATCATCCGAGTTCAGACTCATTCTTGACATTCTGATCCTGGCAAAAGATAACATGCATTGCTCTTATAAGCAAGCAAATGATATCCAGCCCAGCATTTTCCCCGCAATAGAGAGATCTAGTAACTATAGTGTCACTTTAGAAATTTGAGCTGGACAAGAAACTTATCAGTCTGAGAAAAATTTTAAGTAATGAAGACAGATTATGGCCCATCTAGAGTTCCTTTAGAATCCTAGAAGTCTACCTGCTCTAAGACACTAGCTATCAGAAAGGAAGCCTGGCAGCATTCTGCTAACACTTATTTTGATTCCAGAA
This sequence comes from Myrmecophaga tridactyla, assembly GCA_004026745.1. Lineage (NCBI taxonomy): Eukaryota > Metazoa > Chordata > Mammalia > Pilosa > Myrmecophagidae > Myrmecophaga > Myrmecophaga tridactyla. The sequence goes on along the minus strand of PVIY010009322.1, from coordinate 56,842 downwards.
AGGTAGAAGGTTGAAGGTGAAGGTGGAAGAAAGATAGCAGGAACATGTTATTTTTGAAAGTTATTCCAGGGACCACAATTGAACCTTTCTGACAGAGGAAATGCCTAAGGAGTTAAACATTCTTACTAGAAATCTGGATGCTGATACATACACTATTATAAAACTATGGTACTATAACTGAGAAACCAGGATTTAAGGGATGATTTTGATTACTGAATCATTATATAAATATCCCATTTTGCTTTCTGGCATACTAGACTAGACAGGAAATACCTGAAATCTCTGGATTGTAATCCAGCTGCCTTGATTTCTGATAATGGTTGTATAGCCCTTATCTTCTGCTCCTGTGATTGTAAAAGCCTTGTGACTAATTTTCATCCGTACCTAGTTATCCAGTTTTTCAACTTTAAAGTCTTGTAATCACTAAAGACAGCTCCTAATGTCTGTTAATGTAGGTCCTGGGTCCACCCAGAACTAACCACCTCAAGTCCCAAATTATCTAGATGACTGAAAGTGGATTTAACCTAATGGGGCCCACCTGACATGCACAGTAGCTTAGACTTTAACCTTCAAGTCACCTACACCTCATTTCCCCATTTTCTTTCATACATTCGGTAACTAAGCATGTCATCAATCTGTGCATGCTCAGTAATTAGATCACCACTAATTACATCATCTGGGCCACTGTGCTCATTATCCTAAGCCATGCCCACCTTTTCTCTAATAAAACTACCCAAATTATTGCAGTCTGGGGAGAGATTTTGGGCTCTCATGCCATCTGCTCTCCTATTACACATGTAGTAATAAACTCCATCTCTCTTTGAAACTCTGGTGTCTCAGGTATTGGTTATTAAGCGTGTCGGGCAGGAGAATCCACGGTTTTTGTCCGGTAACAGTATCAGCTCTCTTAGAAAATTCTATTCATCTTTGGAAAGACAGGAATTTGAAGCTGAGCTCAAATTTTTCTTAGCAATCCCCTAATGATAATAATTTGATAACCCCCATAGAACCAATCTAATCCTCAGATAAAAAAGCTTCCAAGTCTTTATGCTGGTGAAGTAAATGAGTCCTAACTTCACCAATGGGAAAATAAAGACATCCAATGGCAAAATCAGTTGTATAGGATTATTCAACAAGTTAGCAACTAAACCAGCATATCACCTCCTCAATTCTGATGCTACTTAAAAACTTGTAGACTGTAAACTATGTATCTTTATTATAAATGGGTCCTCGCAACAATAAATAAATAAATAAATAAATAAGAACCAAAACAACTAAGCCACAGCTCTTAAAGCACTCTTCCCCAGTTCACATTATAAGCAACTCAAATAGCCAAAAGAGAGAAGGAGAGAGACAAAAATTGGAGTTAGACTAACAGACTGGAGAAAAAATAGATCTAGATCTTACACCACATACAAAAAATAAAATAAGCATCATACGTAAATGTAAAACTAAAATAAGGGAGCAGCTTTCACCATCATGGAGTAGGGAAGTCTTTTCTTAGCATGAGACTTCAGGCCAGAATCTATTTAAAAAAAAAAACAAAACAGCTAATTCTGAAGGAAAGACTGACATACTTGGTAAAAAAGAAATCAGAACTACTTTTTTTCTTATACATATTTTTATTGTAAAACAACATACAAACACTCTTGACATACAAACATTCCACACATGATGTACAGTCAATGGCTCACAGTATCATCACATATTGTGTTATTCATCACCACAACCATTTTTCCGAACATGTGCATCACTCCAGCAAAAGAAATAAAAAAGAAAAAAGAAAAAAACTCATACATACCATACCAGAACTACTTTTTGGCATAAGCTACCTCAATAAAGTTAAAAATCAAATTATGAATTGGGAAAAACAGCTATCTGTGATGTATGACAACGATATTCAGAATAAAGAGCTAAAAAAAATGTAATAGTGCAAAAGATAAATAGGCTAAAGAATTATAAATGGCCAACAAACACGCAGAGATGCCTAAGGCACTAATATGTAAACACAAATTAACGTAATACAGTACTTTTCATATATAAAAGTGAACTACTTCGTACAATGTAAAAACATTGATTACTCAATGTTCTTACAGGCTCATTCATAAATCAAAGATGGAATGGTAGATGAGTGCAACCTTTCTGAAAAGCAACATAGCAAATCATGAAAACCTTAATTGTGCATATTCTTTGATCCAGGATTTCATTCCTAAGAAATTATCTTAAGGAAATAGTGGTATAAATCTAAATACAGACGTTTTGTTAATAGCCAAATACTGACAAGAACCTAAATGCCACTCAATAAGGGATGGATTAAATAAATTACAATATAACCACACCATCTAAAACAACTGCCCATTAAAAATGAATAAATAGGAACCTATAAACATTGACAATGAAAAGATGTCTACAATATCTTGGTAAGTGAAAAAAAAACTGGAAGAACAGAATGTACTGAATAATCCCATTTGTTTATGTGGATCTGCGTATGTGTGTTTTAAAGGTTGCATATACATTTAAAAAGTGTCTTGTGGGGCAGGCCATGGTGGCTCAGTGGCAGAGTTCTCACCTGCCACACCAGAAACCCGGGTTCAATTCCCAGAGCCTGCCCATGTCAAAGAAAAAAAAAAAAGTGTCTTGTGGACAGTGATTACTTTTGGGGACTGACATGATGGGGGATTCATGCAATACTTAACATATTTCTGTGTTGGATGAACTGTATGGACCTATACATTTAAAAACTAAGGAATGCAATTTTTTACAAAATTAAGTATGCCTAAGAATCAACAGCATGTTTCACAAATTTTTAGACTATAGCATATTAGCATCCCTATAACTTGACTCAAATTAATAATAAAAAAAAAAATTAAGTGAGGACCATATTCTCTAGGCTAACCTCTACTCACATCTGACTGGAGAAAAATCTAGAAAGTGTTAACTGCAGGCAGCAGCTATTTCTCCATGATACTCCAAAGCACAGGGCAAGTGTTACAAGTCTTTCAGAATTTGTCTAGCCGGTTTTCCAGTCCATGCTGGAAAATCCAAAAAAAAAAGCAGCACAGGAGAGAGAAAACCTCAGATAATCCAACCCTGTGTCCAGGCAGTGAATGTGGCTCAGGCGGTGGCTGGAGACAAAATGAACTTCTCACCCAGCTTCAAAACGTGAACCATTAGAGACAAGCACACCGTAAAAGGTGAGGGACTTTCCTTAAAACAAAATTAGGTAACACTTTCCATTTCCTGTGTTGAAAATGTAAATTATCTCCCTCTATTTTTATTCCACATCAGAATTTACTCAGACTCAACTGTTTATATTAGCACTTAAGTCAAGTCCTTTGATTCACATTTAAAAGGGTACACAGCCTTTTCAGGCTTCCTCTATGACTATATCCTCGATTCTTCCTCTTCACGTAAGTGAAGTTATACAATTTCACCATTCAAAATATGTATATTTTATTTATATATAATTTTTAATTAAAAAACAGATGATGCTGCCATCCCAGAGACCCAGGTGCTATTCCCAGTGCCTGCTCATGCAAAAAAAAACAAAAACACTTGATGGATATTTATCCCTTCTTCCAATGATATTTAGCCGCTGTTTAATAGCTTATCCTCTTAAAACATTTTTTAAGAAAGCTCCCAGGCCACATTCTTCAAAATGCGTCAACAACATAAAAGATAAAGGCTGTGGAAATAACAACAGTAAGGAGAAAAGAAAACTAAATGCAGAACCTGACCCTACACTAACTCCTGTAATAGAGGGGGAACAATACTATAAAGGACATTTTGTGTCAGGTGACAAAACTGGAATACAAATGACAGATTAGGTGTAAGTATTGAATGAATATTAAATTAACCAAACTTGATAAATGAACAGTTGTTGGTAAGACAATATCTCTACTTATAGAAAACACACAACGTATTTAGGCTTAAAAGGCCAAGGGGTATGTAATTAATCCTTAAATGGTTCAGAAGAAAACTGTGTGTGTGTGTGTGTGTGTGAGTGTGTGCGACAAATGAGAGGGAGAGAGGGACAGAGAGAAACAGGGTCAGAAAGACAGAGAATACACACAGGGGAGGGAGGTGGACCAAACAATAAACGAATGAGATAAAGTGTCACTAGGTGAGCTAGGTAAAATGTACATAGGTATAATTTTTATTATTATTTCTGCCATTTTTTCATAAATTTGAAATCCTTTTCAAACAAAAGGATTAAAACATGCACCAACACACAACTCTCTTCCAACTAAAGTATAGCACTAGTATATGGCATTTTCCTACATGCTCAACTCTACTTACAAAGCAGTAAAAAGGGGTAAAATGCTTCCTTGGTTTGGTATCTACAATTCTGGGGTCCTCATACCAGAGGACTCTGAGAGAAACAAGAACCATTGGAGAGAAAAGGAACATGCCACAGAGCTGTGAGAATAAGACAGACTGTGGAGGAGCAATCATAGGGGAGGATAGGAGAAAAGAACAAAGCATAGGAAGGTTACTTAACATTTAAGTTCCAAAACAAGGTAACTTTTAACAAGAAGACAAGCTTTTCCTCTCATTCCTTCATTAGTTGGATGAGAAAATATGGTATATTTTACACTATTGATACCTGTCCATATAATAGTTTCATTTGGCATGGATGTCCCTGGTGGTATTTCTAATAGTTTATATATAAGACTAAGGTTTTTCAAAAGAGTCCTTCAACTACTAAGAGCAACAATAACAAAAGTAATCCATTTACTGCACCCATACTATAGGCCAGGCATTGTTCTAAGCATCTGGTACTAATTACTACATTTATCTTCACAACTCTTACCTTCACCACAGTTTCTGTAATTATACCCATATTACAGAAGAGGAAGCTAAGACACAGACATGGTACATAACAAGGTTAAATTAATAGACTTAGTAAATGTCAAGAGTCTGGATATGAACTCTAGAGTTTTGACTCTTCACCACTATACCATGCTGTCTCCTCTACAAACAAAAAAGAAAATTTATACTTTTAATTGCTTATTACAAAATAGCAAATTACAACAGAAAAAATTAAAATCTAGTTTTGATCTTCCAAAGGTCAGAGACCAAATGTGCTGGGGGGTGGTTATTTTGACACAGCTCCTTCAAAAATTCATCTTATTTTCTGCTGCCACCAAAAATGCAATATTTATGAATAAATACAAGTAAGGGAACAGCTCTGCCTTTATTCTGCATCTGAGGAGCTTCTGAAGGTGTCAGTTCCCTGGGTCACTAGCAGAACTGGCTGGATCCCATTAAGGAAAACTTGGCTCTCCTCCACCACCTGGCTTTCTCCATCATCATCTCCCAAATGGGCCTCTCTCAGGAACCCATCCGCTTAGGCACGACCACAATGTCAAATTTCTCCCCTAGAAAAGCAGCTTTTGTGCAGTCTTTTACCCACCAATATGCTCAGGTTTCATCCTTTTTTGTCTAACGGACACTCCATCTAGAAATGTACAAATCAATGCGAAAGATCATAGGCTTTGAAACACATGTTGTGAAGTGCACAGGAACTTCTTAATGATTCCTTTTGAAACCCCCAATTTAGGCAACTCCAAATTCAAGTGAGCTTTCTTAAAACAATGCTCACCCACATGTGCTGCACAAGTGGGGAAAAAAAAAATCGAAACATTCAACCCAAACCAATGGGAACAGAAACCATCTGAAAAAAAGTCAATGGGACATAAAAGCCCAATCAAAAATAATTAAAATGGGGTACATAGGTGGTTCAGTGGTAGAATGCTCACCTTTTATGCAGGAGACCGGGTTCGATTCCCGGACCATGCACCCCCCAAAAAAACAATCAAAATGACTGGAGTAAGAAGATGGCTTTGCAGATGTTGCCCTCCTAGGAAGCTTACCTCACTCAGGCGGAGGAAACCGCAGGCTCCCCTGACCATACAATCCCCTGATCACAGTCTTCTAGCAAGAACCTACAAGAAAAAAAAAAAAAGAGATCCTATTCAGATTCACAGGAAAAAAAAACTCTTGGTCAGCAATTTTCAAAGAGGGGTCCCTAAGGTCCTTTCAGGGGTCCAAGAGATCAAAACCCTTTTCACAATACTACCAAGACATTATTTACCTTTTCCATTCTAGTTCTCTCACCAGTGTGCAATTAGGGTGCCCAGAGGTTACACAACATGTGATAAACCAAAGGCTCGAAATGGAAGCAGATATGAGAATCTGGTTGTCTTCTCTTAATCCAGTTTAAAGAGATTTGCAAAAATGTAAAACAATTCCATTCTGTTCATCTTGTTGGTTTGCTTTGAGAAAACAATTATTTTTCCATACTAAATTCCGTGAAACTGCATCTGTGTTTAATAACAGTAATAGTTACTATTAGGTACACAGACCTGACTACTTAAAAACAGATATTCTGCTAATATTTTATCTTATACTCACAACCACCTAAAAACAAAAAAGAAAGAACATCAGCCTTTTCTGTCTCACAGTATGTACTGAGGAATCTAGAGCACTCAGAGAGAGACTGGTGACTTGTCCAAGGTTAATCAGCAAGTAAATCACACAGAACAGGATGTGAACTCACATCTGCCTATCTCCTAAGATATGATCTTTCCATCACATGTTTAAAAATAATAATTATAAGAAGTTCTACAACTAAACTGAGGTCAAGCGCCATGGGCCTGCTCTCTTACCTGACATAGCATGGACTCAGAGCAACATCTGGCGTACCTGGTTCAGATTAAGTGATATGAACATGAGTTGCTAAAGACAGCATGGTTCTCTAAATCCTAGCCCGTTTCCACACTCTGCTTCCCATAAAAGACAACACAGGCACCAAAAAGAAGGACGCCCTGGAACATTCCTGCTTTACACCATTCTCCCAGCATAGTATTAATTGAGTTCCCCACCCTGCCTCCTGCATTCATTTTAAAAGGTGATAAATTACACTATCAGCTACCAAGAAAGCTATCAGTGGCCATAACCTGAGAAAGCCCACCTTTTTCAATCTATCTTAATTTTTATGAAGCATTGAAAGAGTTGATAATGAATTACTATTAGTCCCTCAATTCTAGCTGAATTCAAGATTATGTGCAGGGGAAGAGGGGGGAGAGGTAAGAAATTCTCACTGACATAACTTTTCCAGACAGTACTGCCAATTCTGCGCTTAGAAAACCAAAGCAAAATATTTATCAACAAGGTTCCCCAACATCAAGTAATTGGAAAAGTAATGTCTTACTGGGCATCTTATGTCATGGTTTTGAACTTCAGAACTTTCATCCATCCATCCTTTCATGAATCTATCAGTAAGTATTCACTGACCACCTTCCAGTTTATCAGCTACTGTGCTAGGAACTGAGGATACAAAGAAGGAGAAAGACACAGCCCCTGCCATGAGGGATGTCAGAATGCATCAGACATGCAAAGCAACGTAGGGAAGCCCATGTGGGATTTCACCAGAGACACTAAAGCACTATAAATGATCAATGTCCCTTACCATCAAAGCATGATCGTTTATATTTAAAAAAAAAAAAAATCAAGTCCTCTGAAGCATGAGCATTCTTCAGAGTTTTAGGAACCCATTTTTTCCTCTAAGGCTTTCTGTCTATTCTATTTTTTTTTCCATGCTGATATATTATAAAATCCTCAACTTCAACTTAAGAAACAAGTCTTTTAGAAAACCCTGTGTTGTGCCTGCATATTTAGTGGTTAATTTCTCTTCTCTAGAAGAGACACTTTAAATGATGTTGTAATATCCCTAACACAATGAACACAACTCTGTAAAAGCCACTTTTCCTTCCTTTGATACAGCAAACATCCTGTAAACAACCGATGCCCCTCTCCTTCACAGACTGTTTTTGTTTACTGACAAGAAAGGAAACTACAAATTCTCCAAGTAGCAATAGGGACTCCAAAGTTTTGTTCATTTCCTACAAAGCAGATGGTTTATATGTGGCAACTGGCTATTGTCTTTTGCCTTGTGTTGGCTTTAGAGAAGAAAAAAAAAGTGAGCTTTCGGCTGAGCAAAGCCTTCTCAAACAACAGAAGGTAGAGGCCATGAGCTGTCACACAGCGTGTAAAGGGGAAGGCAAGCGCCTCCTTCCTTAAGGGCTCTTCCCCAGGTCCCTGGGTCTGTCACTATGAGAAGCCTCCTCACACTTCAAAGGGAAGCTCTGCATGAAAACCAGATTTGCAGGAAAACAGGGATCTGGCTCTTTGTTCTTACCAGCAGGTTCTTCTGCTGTTTTCCCAGTGAAAGGGGGTTTGTTCTGAGAAAGTGAAGGCAAACATTTTCTTTCCACTGAGACTAATAAAAATATTTCATCTCACTCAAAAATAACTGTTTTTCCACCCACTTGTTAGGACAGGTTTGCTAGTATTCAAGGAAAGCTGGCACCAGAGAAAGGCTGTTTGGTTTTGTTTTCTAATGGTGTAATGCAAACTCAACTGGGTTTTCAAAATAACGAGGCCTCTCCAACTGGTAAAGTCGTAAGTCCTAATTTACGTCCTGTACTGTTTTCCTTGAACCTTGGCACTAGCAAAGGTGATGCCTGCCTCTCTTCTCCATTCTCAACTATGTGGTTCAGATTTCCTTCACTAAACCAAAAATGCTACCCTATGAATAGCTATCATATCCTATGCATCTTCATTAAGGCTGGAAATAACTTGTCTAGAGATGCATAGCTGGGATTCTAATTCAGATCTCCCTAAACCTAAACGCACAGTAAATACTTCAGGAGACAGTTCCTAAAGAAGCTTAAAACTTTAATACTGAGTCAATGTTTGATTCAATGGCTAATCGTACCTAGAGAAATAGTTTTGCAACAAAGGAAGTTCCATAGATAAAATTCCCATTATGCCTTTTACTCCAGGAAATACATTTTGGGAACCAATGTTCAACACGACTACTCACTAGTGCTAGATCAGGTTTATTATCTCAAACAGCTGCAAATGCACACACACACACACACACACACTTACAAACACAGACACACAGATCTAGTCATCTAGATTAGATCTGTCTGTGTGAAGATCTACTTTTACACAGATGTCTAAATGATGGACAAGAAGCCAATCCCAATTTTAAAATGTGTTACAAACCAGGAGCAAATCATTAAACCCTTTCAAGAGTCTGTTTTTGGGCGGGCCACGGTGGCTCAGCAGGCAAGAATGCTTGCCTGCCATGCCAGAGGACCTGGGTTCGATTCCCGGTGCCTGCTCATGTACAGAAAAAGTCTGTTTTCACTGTGATTCATCTAAGTGCTATGAATAATCCTCAACAACAGCTTATCGCTGCAGTTTCACTTTGCAATTTCAGTCTAGCGTAATATAAAGCATTACTGTTAATCTGGTATTCCCTTAAGTAAAGTGGAGTTAAGATGGGAGAAAGAAATTGGATACAAAGCATATTCAAAGTTGCTCTAAAATTAATCATTCAACAAATATTTAGCACCTCTAGAATCCAAACATTGTATTAAATGCTGACAGTACTAAGATAGTTTTTGCCGACCTGAAGCTTACTGTCTAATGGACAAATGCAACTTTTAAACAGAACAGCATAACCAAATTTTAACAAAATGTAAGGGAAGAAATCTCTTAGGTTACTGTTGAGGCATTAAGAAGGAAGCGACCCAGTTTTACCTGGAAGGAGAGAGGTGGGTAAGAAAAGGGTTCAGAGAGGGTGTGACACTGAAGCAGCCGGCCGGAGCAGGCTCCTCCCCCTCAACTAGTCAGCCAAACACATACTTATTCGGTGTTCTTTCTGGCAGCCCCTGCTCTCACCCATGCCAGCCACAGGGTGATGCCTCCCCTTACCTCACAGAGCCTTCTGCCAGGCATCTCTAATATTGCTAGTCTCCAGGACCTTGAGTCCCCGAGAGCAGGACAATGTCTGGTTCACCACTGCACACCCACCACTAAGCACAGGGTGCTGCCCTTAAAAACATCTGATAGATATTTTCCAAAGAGGAAGGAAGGGACAGAAGAAAGGAGGGTGGAGGAAACAAGAGGAAAGGGAAGAGAAGAGGACAGTGAAAAAATACTGGTTGGTCCTCTAGACTGAAAACCCACTGAAAATAAATACACAGGTGACCAACACGGCATAGCATCCAGGCTAAGGAAGTGTCTGCTGAGGAAAGACGGTAGGAAATCACCAATATATAACATTTTTTTACCAAAGAAAGCAGCAATTTCATGCAAGTCAACCTAACAGATGACCCTCCTTACTGTGCTTACCTATTCTTCCATCTATATTTCTATCCTCAATCACTTATGTTGCTAGATTGCTGGGCTTGGTTAGCCCTTCTCTCTTAGGTCCAGAGTGCTGCGTGAATGATCCACAAGCACATCTAATTCAACATGCCAAAAACCAGAGTTCACATCCTTCCCGACAAACCTCCTCCTCTCTCTACCCACGGTCCCTACCCTGACTAACTGCATTACTCTTCATTTCCACTTTTCAGCAGCGTGAACCGTGGCAGCCACAATTTGCTGTGACCAACAAACTTCCCCACACACGATGCTTCTGGGTCTTGCAAGGAATGACCTCTCCCCTTACCGCAAGGCTGCCCACAGGCCTGCCCGCCTGCCCATCGCTGGGCTACTCAGCACACCTTTGCCTTCCTTGGGACTAGTTCAGGGATGTGCACAGAGCCAGTGGAAGGTCTTCTACCGTTTTCCCTGGGACTAGAGATGAAACCTGGGAGAGAGAAGTCTGGTTTCTGCTGAGGGTCCTAAGCCACGAGGACATGAGCTGAGGCTACTGGGAGCCAGCTTGTGGATCACACAGAGAGGGCTGGCAGGAGAACTCAGTGAAGCAGAGAAAGGCAGAGCCGAGATATGGAAAGAGAAAGAGTCCTTATGACATTGTTTATATCCCTGGATCCAACAATGCCTGAAGCACATCTCTCCTAGACATCCCATTCATTTGACCCAATATATTTCCCTTTATATTCAAGTTATAGTTGGGGCTTTGTCACTTGTAACCAACAGACCAGATGAATACACCTATTTAAAACCATACCATGCAATACTGATACCTCCACAGCCTAAAATGATTCCACAATATAGCATCACATACCTTTCTAATTCTACTTCCCCACCTGCCATAATATGCATTAAATGACCTCTCTCAAATAAATGTGCCCACGTTTCCTGCCTCTGTCTGTTCTATCAAGATTTTACTGTCACCTAAAATATCAGCAGCCTTCTTATAGGCTTGGTCAAAGACCCCATCCTAGCCCACCCCTCAACCTTAAAATGGTGTTATTATAGAAGCACACATGAGCAGAGAGTTTCTGTCTAGATAAAGGGTAGAGAAAGAATGAGACACGCCAATTGCCAAGAATTTTGCATAAATGGAAACTGATCAAAGAAAAATAATTTTTTTCTCCAATATTCTTTGTCCTCTCCCTTCTTTATCTCTCTCACCTCAAAGACTTCTCCATGACTCAAAAAAATGAGGCATAGCTTGATATCTAAAGTTGTTTGCACAGAAAGTAAAGCAGTACAACCATACAAAGAGAACTAAGGAGTAAAATCAATCATGGAAGAGTCATTCTCCATAACGAGATTCCCTTAATCATAATAACTTTCAAAGGGAAAATAAAAACAGCAGAGTGTTAAGAGGATTCTAAGAGCACCGATAATACTGAACATGCAAATGAAAAGGTTATAGAAACAGTAAAAGATACATGTTTGGTAATAATATAGTTACTGACTTACAAACACTCCATAAATGCTTGTTGAGATGAAATAAATACTTCCCAGGCTCGAAGTAGGAAAAAAGTGATGAGTAAGAAGGAAAAGGTGGTACCTCTAATCTTTAAAAATAACAACAGTAATAAAAACAAAACTATGGAGGGAAGAGGGTTGGAATGATATTTCAAAACAAAAGGCTAATATGAAAAGACTATTTACTTAGCTTGGCTTCAGCAACTAATCCAGAAAAACCCCACATGAAAGCAAAATGTAAGCCTCAGTTCCTCCTCACGACATTATTTGTTTGCTGTGTACCAGTGTTAGGATTTGAACAGTGGGTTTTGCTACAGATTTTCCTACTATAATGTTGGCATTTCCTCATTGACCATGTGGGTCCCGTCTGCGTTAGAGAGCACTCAGTCAAAGACACACATACAATAGAGTGTCTGCACCTCTCATCCACATCTTCAGAAGCAGAAATCCAATGATGTATTTATTAATTCTTTATCAGATGTCTTCGTTTTACTTAGACAAGTATATTACCTCCACAATGTCTATATGGCCAGGGATTCCTAATTGAAATTGCAGTTGAGCATGGCCTTTATCACAACACGCTCTAAAAAATTTATTTCAGCTTGAGTACTCCAAGCCCACAAGAAGAACCCCTCAGATACCCCAAATCAGAAAACTAAGGAGAGAAATAAAATGAGGCAAAATATCAACTCACAAGTATCTGAACGACTTAAATTTATAAAATAAAAACCAGAACAAAACAGAGGCAGTAGCTCCATAAAAGGATAAATTAGTCCTCGCTGTCACCAAGGTAAATGTTTCTAAGGAAGAACAGGAGAAAAACATCGAAATGACAAAGCGTTCTTGTAGGCATAAAAATCGTTCTCCGCTTGAACTGCCCAAGAATATACTTTTGACTCATACACAGAAAACAAATAAAACATCCAGTCATGATGCAAAAACATTATGAAAACAGGAGTGAATTACAGCCTTTGTCAAGAACAGCAGTCAGTTACAAAACCAACTTTATACTGGGTCCATCTCCCAGTTGGGGAAAAAAAAACAACTGTCAGCTTTTTAAACAAAAAACAAAAAAGTTGCAATTATTATTTTTGGGGTGTTTCTACACAGCTGGTGACATATACCTTGATGGTAATAGGAAACAAATATACAAGGGCTAGAATAACTAAACATTATGGTAATTCAGGATAGGGTGGGAATGGGAAGGGTTATATGTCATGTTTCAAAACTTCACTGCCTTTTCAGATTTCATCTTTAATCACCAATGCAAAATTTATCTGATTAAAAAGATATACTGAATTTATGCACCCATTACTCTCAATCTAATTAGCCCTAGATCTAGTATATATGATTATTGAGTAAAATGCCAGACACTGGTTTAGATGCTCAGGATACATGAGGTGACATCCCCAGGAAAAGTTCTTTAACACTCCAGTGATTCTCTTACACATCTTTACATGCACCCCTAACACACCCACTTAACACAATGTCTATCACATATTTGATATGCGATACATTATATCAAATTAATACACATCAAGTCTAATTTGTGATTAATTCATCATTTTTTCCCCTTTGTCTGAAAGTGGTGGTTCTGAAAAGTGTAGACATTAGACCCCTTGGAGTTCCCAGGGCTCTTTAGCTGGATCTACAAGGTCAAACTATTTTCACAATAATCCCATGATGTTACTTGCTTTTTTCACTGTGTTGACACTTGTGTTAATGGCGCAAAAGCAACAATATATGAAACTGCTAGGCAGTGGCACTAAATGTACCAGCAGTCATTGCATCTCATCCTTGAGGTTAAAAAAAAAGAACAAAGCCAGTTTCACTTAAGAAAGTCCTTGATGGGCGGGCCACAGTGGCTCAGTGGCAGAGTTCTTGCCTGCCATGCCAGAGACCAGGGTTCAATTCCCGGTGCCTGCCCATGCAAAAAAAAATTTTTAAGTAAAAAGAATGTCCTTGACAAAGAAGTAACAATAACTAAATGTATTAAATCTCAACTTTTGAACACACACCTTTTAATATTCTGTGTGATGAAATAGGATGTACATACAAAGCACTTCTGTAGCATACTAACATTTGATGACTGAGTAGAGGACCTGTGAAATGAGAGATAAATTAGCCACTTTTTTTCATAGAACACCAACTGTTACTTGAAAGCACGGTAGGCAAACTATGGTTATTCAGACTTGGGTTTCTGACAGACATTTTATGGAAAAGGAATAAAATGAACTTGTTTCCAGGAAAACAAATGATAAATGAAGATTCAGACTTTTATGTGAAAATTATGATTTCTGAAAACATCTATGCGACTGTGAACTTGAGAGCTTCCTTATATTCAAAATTTTTTTTGATGACAATAGGGGTGATACAGTTTTTTGATGCTGTGTGATAAAATAAATTAATGCTTGAGAGTCTCCAAATGACCAAAAACATGAAATTCAAAACTATGACAATCATGAGTAACATGAGTAAAAGATCCGTTCCATTCTAAGTGCATGGTATGGAGCTTTAAAAGTTCAGAGAGACAATTTCAGAAGCTACACTTCAACTAACCTTTAAGAGGCTACCACTGGGCTAGTATTAGTGTAGTATCAGAGAACATCTACAATTATCTGAAAGAAACATCCGTGTGAAGGTGTAAGCAAAATACGGTGTAACCAAAATAACATATCAGAACATACTGAAATGAATGCTAAAATAAGAATCCAGTCATCTCTTAATAAGCCAGATGTTAAAGATATTTATAAAAATGTTAAAACATACTCCTCTACAGTTTTTTAGTGCAATTTCTCAGAAAAACTTATGTTCAAATATAATAGATTTATTATTATTTTTAATGATTTAATAATGATTTTAAATATCTCTGTTTTTATTAATAATGATAAATATTGACAGATAAAATCCACATAAACAAATACTCTTTTGGTGTACTCAACACTTAAAAATTTTAGAAAGCCCTAAGATCGAAAAGTTTGAGAACTACTATTTTAAAAAACAGGTGGCAATTCCTACAAAGAAACATAGGGGCAGATTTATGGAAAATAATTTGCAAATAAAGTATATGGGCTGAACTTTCTAAATCAGCAGGTGACAATGGAAAAAGTAAAAAGCAGTTCCTTTTTAATTTATTAAGTCAAATACATGTTTACTGAAGTTTTACACTGGGGCCAAATGATTAAACTTCTTAAAGACTGAGGACTCCATTAATCCCCTAGAAATTTCCCAAATGACTAGTCTTGCATGCAACTACAGTTAACAAAGTAAGTACTTTACCCAATTAGCTCACTGCATTCTTTTGTCACCATAGGCTGAGAAAATTCTCACTGAATTATTGATTTTCTGCCAATTAATTACTAAAGTAAGATTCATTTGGACCTATCCTCTGAAGAAATTGTTTCCAGTCTCATTTCTCTTTTACCCTTTAGAGTCCTCTGAGGAATGAAAATAATTGGAAACCTAAGGATGAGATACTGAATTCTAAAATTATCCTTGACATAGCTCACAAATAACCCAAATGTCAGTATTTAAATGAGCAAAGACACATTTTCCAACAGACTCCAGACTTTGATGCTTTCCATTTGGATCTTTCCTCAACTCGCTGAGATTCCACAATGCAGTTCTTAAAATAAACCAGAGTTGTAATAAACTCAGGACA
This sequence comes from Myrmecophaga tridactyla, assembly GCA_004026745.1. Taxonomy (NCBI): domain Eukaryota; kingdom Metazoa; phylum Chordata; class Mammalia; order Pilosa; family Myrmecophagidae; genus Myrmecophaga; species Myrmecophaga tridactyla. Next base: position 41,472 of record PVIY010009322.1, on the reverse strand, counting down.
AAGAATGACAAGCACATTCACATATACAGTCATGTTCATAAAAGCAGCATGCTTGAGGGACAGTAATTTAAAAAAATTATCATTATCTATGGTGAAGCATGAGTTTAAAAGAAGGAGGCCTTGTTCTCATTTTTGAAATAACCCATTCACAGTTGAATGGACACTAACGAATCATCTACCCTAGGGAAAGAATTCATAAACAAGTAAGTTCATCTCTCTGTCTCAAGTGAAGCCTTCCTCTATAGGCCCTCTACAGCCCACCTGAATATATGCAAGCCCCATCTCCTGGTTTGGAATGTTATCTCTCCTGTTCTCTTCTCCACCAAGATTCCCAGAGACTTTATCAAAGCACAGATAGGCCCTTCCTTATCTCCTCCCCATTCCAACACTCTCTCATTCTGGGGTTCCTACCAAGCAGGCAATTCAGTACCACTCAAGAATTTATCTCAATACCCAGAAGGACTCTTCTCAATCCTTCTAAAATGGAGGTACAACTAGTGTGAGCAGTTTGATTCAACAAGGCTCAATTTTTTATTCACGCTTGAATCTGGAGGAACTTTAAAAAAAAAAAAAAATTGAGGTCATATCCATTCATTTCTGGAAAGAGGAAGGTGTCCAGAAAAAAACACAACGGACTTGAGGTCAGATGCTAAATTCAAACCCCAGCCCTTAATCACTTGAGCTCTACCTAGTTCCCCAAAGAGGAATTAGCTTAGAGCACATTACACTGGAATTACCCCACAAAAGTTGCTACATTTACTATCAGTCTCATCCCTGCCTTCTTCCTGAAACACGCACCACACACACACACACAAAGAAAGTAAAAAACAGCCCTGCAGTAAAAGAGGGTGAGCTCTTTCAATTAACAGCAGATAAAAGTAAGTCATAATTTCACTTTGCTTTATACATATGTTATCTTTGCTTTGTGTATGTTATATTAGACAATAAAAAAGTTAAAAAAGAAAAAAAGTAAGTCACAGTATCAAACAGTAAACTCACTAATGTACTATTGGGCAAATAAAAAAGACAAAAGGAAACTGGATAGAGAAGTCACCCTACAAAGACAGAACTAAACCCATCAACTTATAACAGATAATACAAACAGGAAGGACTGTGCTTTGCAAGAGTTTCTTCAATGTATTTTAAACAAAGAAAAGGCATAAACCCTAATGGAATTAGAGGTCCAGTTAAAGGAAAGGAAAGGTTGGTGTGTGTTTTCTGGAATGCAGACAACAAAGGGGAGAGACTCAGAGTGCTCATAACCTATCTTCTGCCTTGCTGGTTACCTTCCCCAGCACCTATTTAAAGGCCAATGAGAAAACATTCAAATGAATTTGAATGGAAAGACTTAATAAGACAAAAGTGAGTCACTCTGGCTGTTAGAAAAATATTTCACATGTGATTCTCTTTTTTTTTTTTTTTTTTTTTTTTAAACCAAATCAGAAAATAATTAAACTGTTTATATTTCAGATAGGGGTTGTTGAAATTTTCCACATGGGTCAGAAAAGGTCTGAAATTTAATCCTGTTACATTTGCTACTAACTAGAATTATGCAACCTGTTACTGCATGTTCTTAATGCCCTCCCACCCAAACTCAGGTCTGCTTTGTCTGTGTCTTCGTGGGAATGAAGGAAGCATCCCAGGACTGGCAAGGCCTATAGCTCCACCCAGACTGGACAGGATGGCGGTTGTGCTAAGAAAGTCCTGACAAGGCCCTCCCAGCCAGCGGCCTTACCCTCAGGGACACAGGGATATGGCTGCTTCTGGTTGTCTTCAGGTACAAATGGCTTCACCTTTAACACAGTATCGCATAGCTGTCTGATCCTGGTGCTTTTGCCTCTTTGTGCTGTTGTTGTTTTCTCTTTGGCCCCATGATACAGTTTACTGGCTGATAGTTTTCTCTCAGCTTTCTAATCTCCCTCGTATAAGGCTACACCAGGACAGAGTCTAAGAAAGTAAAAAAGATGCAGTACGCTGACCTTATGAAGAAGACAGGGGAGAATGCCTCTGAGTTCTCATTCCAAAACAACTCCTGAACTAACAATGAACAAGTTATTCTAGTTGACGTCAATTTTTCAATTGATGGGGTCAGGGCTACCAATCCAACTTATACTAAGAAGAATAAAAGTCATTTCTCATGTTTAATTTTTACTTTACTACAACATGCAAGGTCTCTCACTGAGAAAAAAATAAAAAAAAAAGACATGCAGTGGTAGCCTAAGCTCTAAATGCCACGTGCTAGGAAGAGCCACTTTCATGGGTGGGTCCAGTGGGACTGTCTTTCCATTTCAGTGAACTGGGCATCCTTGTGTCCTGACTTTACCCACTAATCACTTCTGGGAAAGGGGCGACCAGAATAAGGAAAAGATGACTGAATTATCTATTCCCACTAATTTATTACTGGAAATAAACCTTTAGAGAAAGAGAAGGGAAAGGAGAATGTAAAAGGTTCAATTCTTACATGCATAAACACACACATACTTAGGCGCTGCCAGATAGCGAGGAATATTTAGCATCGACATTTGCAGACTCTTACTGTCTGAATTAAAAAGGGAAGCTGCATAGATAGAAGTCACTGAATAATTAGCAGTGATGACAATTTTACTCTGCTAGATGCCAGATACAATTACTTTCACTCCATCTCCAGAGGTAAACACATCTAAACTGGTATAGCTGAACAGGACCACCTGCCACTTATTTTGTGAAAAGATTTAATTTTGGGACACAATGGTGGCCACCTAAAATGTTCACATCTAAAAACAACAAAAGTAGTCATATTTTATTGTGAATTAAGTCTGCAAGTCTTAAATAAAAATAACTCCTGGTTTATACGTGAAGATAAAACAAAAACTCATTAACCAGTCTATAGACCCCTGGTGCCGCTGCATTAGAAGACTAAGAAAACAACTGGTCAATTTCTAAGTTTTCCTTTTTAAAAAACATTTTTATTGAGATACCGTCACACACATATGCTCCAGACATAGTTATATAATAAATAACTCACAATATCATCACATAATTCTATATTCATCACCATGGTCATTTTTAGAACATTTGCATCACTTTAGAAAAAGAAATAAAAAGAATAAACTCATACATCCCATCCCCCATATCTCTCCCCTCTCACTGACCACTAATATTTCAATCTGTCCAATTTTTTTTTTACACCTTATGCAACCCCGCTCCATTATTTATGTATTTTTCCTTATATTTTTTACTCATCTGTCCATACCCTGGATAAAAGGAGCATTGGAGACAAGGTTTGAAAAGTCACACTGTAAAATCTATATAGTTAGTTCATCTTCAAGAATCAAGGCTAATGGAACAGAGTTGAACAGGTTCAGATACTTCCCTCTAACCATTCCAATGCACCACAAACTAAAAAGGGATAGCTATATAATGCATAAGAATAACTTCCAGGTTAAAATCTCTTAGCCACTGAAACTTTATTTTGTTTAATTTTTCTCTTCACCCTTTTGGTCAAGCAGGCTTTCTCAATCCCTTGATGCCAGGTCCTGGCTCATCCTCAGAGTTCTGTCTCACATTGCCAGGGAGATTCACACTCCTGGGAGTCATGTCCCATGTAGGGGTGGAGGGACAATGAATTCACTTGCTGAACAGGCTCAGAGAGAGAGGCCATATCTGAGGAACAAAAGAGGTTTTCTTGGGGTGACTCAGGCATAATTATAAGTAAGATTAGCCTATCCCTGGCAGGAATAAGCTTCATAGGGGTGAACCCCAAAATCGAAGGTGAGCCTATTGATTTATCCCCACTGCTTGTGAGAATATCAGGAATTCCCCAGACAGGGAAGTAATATTTTCTTTCCTCCAGGCCTCCAAATGGATTTTGCAAATACTTTTTTTCATTCTCTGCCCAAATTACTCTGGGATATATCAGGACCTCACACTAACCTGTACAAACCAACAAGATCTCACGTTCTAATCAAGATTCCATGAAATCATGGTGTTCAAACAAACTGGCAATACAAGTTACATTAGATAATGTGCAACCCAAAATATAAATTTTGCATCAAATAAACATCTCTCCCATTGGTCTCCTGCAGAAGTTGAAGTTTGAAAATATGGGCTGTGTCATCCTTTACTAATGATCCTTTCTGATTTACCTTAGTCCTATCCAGATGAGCTTCACACATATTTCCAGTCAAAGTCTGATCACTTTTTCAACTTTTTAAACAGCTGCTGTATGGGGTAATGCTGAGTTTCCTAGCTTCAGAGCTCTACCTCTGAGTCTCAGGTGTCACATAAATTACCTGAAGTTTCAGGGAATGACAAGGTTATACACAAATAGCTTAGTATCTCAAAATTAATTGGTATTACGTTGGGTCTTGTTCTAGTTTGCTAGCTGCCGGAATGTAACACACCAGAGATGGATTAGGCTTTTAATAAAAGGGGATTTATTTTGTTAGTTCTTCAGAGAAAAGGCAGCTAACTTCCCACTGAGGTTCTTTCTTACATGGAAGGCACAGGATGGTCTCTGCTGGCCTTCTCTCCAGGCCCCTGGGTTCCAACAACTTTCCTGGGGGTGACTTCTTTCTGCCTCTCCAAAGGCCTGGGCTGAGCTGTGAGTGCTGAGAGGAGGAATGCCGAGCTGCTTAGGCTGTGCTACATTGTGTGCTCTCATTTAAGCACCAGCCAATTAAGTCAAACGTCACTCATTGCAGCAGACATGCCTCCTAGCCGACTGCAGATGTAATTAGCAACAGATGAGGTTCACATACCATTGGCTTATGTCCGCAGCAACAAAACTAGGTATGCTCACCTGGCCAAGTTGACAACTGAATCTAACTAACACAGGACTACAAATCAATTTGGGTAGAACTGACATCTTAACTATATTTAGTCTTCCAATCCATGAACACAGTATGCCCGTCCATTTATTTAGGTCTTCCATGATTTCTTTTAACAATTTCATACAGTTTTCTCTGAATAGGTCTTTTATATCTTTAAATTTATTCCTAAATATTTGACTCTTCAGGTTGGTATTGTAAATGGAATTTTTTCTTGATTTCCTCCTCAGATTGCTCATTACTAGTACATAGAAACACTACTGATTTGGGGGTGTTAATCTTGTACTTTGCCACTTTGCTGTACTTGTGTCTGTTCGAATATCCTGAATTCGTTGTTTCAACTCCTGTATCTCATTTGAAATGTTGGTTTGTTCCCGTAACTGGCCATATCCTGTATGACTCGTTATTTTTTTGCTGGCATCTAGATATTTGAGTTTCTTAATTAGTTTATCCTGGAGGTTGTTTTCACTTTTTTACCTAGGGTTTTCTTGTTGGATGGCTTTGTTCTGCATCTGTTCTTTGGCATGCAGTGGAACTTTTATTCTAGTCCTCTAGTATAGGTTCTGTTTAACTGATCAGGATTTTTCAGTTCTTGTTTTTGTTTCTTGCCCTGCCTATATGGAGCCTTTTCTTTTTTATTTGAGGGTCTCCTCAGACATGACTGACCCCAGTCAGATTTTCCCAGGCTGGACGGGCCCACATCTCAGGAGGAGAGAGTAGTCAGTTTCAAGTTTCCTTGAGGGTGAAACCGAGCAGGTTGTCAGACTTTCTTATGAAGCCTCTAGACCCTGTGCTTTTCCTATCCTGCCCAGCACACGGCACTTGTCTGCCCACAGCTTCCTACCAAAGCAATGTGGTGCCTTTAATTTCAGCAGCCTCTCCCTGCCAGGGGCTTGGTTGAAATAGAGGCTGAGGTAGTAGGAGAGTTTTGTTTCTGTTTTCCAGCCCTGGGGCCCGAATTCCTGAAGGGGGGCCTCCACTTGAGCTCACCCCTGCCTACTTTTCTAGGGGAAGAATGCCCCTTAAGGAACAATCCACCTGACTGTTTATTTTGTCTCTCAGACATGCCTTAATTCAGACTCTGCCCAGAGCAGTGCTGGAGTCTAAGAGTTCTGAATCTTAGTTCTATCTAATGAGCTGATAAAGACTTTTTTTTAAAAAAAAAGCTTTTTAGAGACTGGCCCCAACTCCCCGGGTAAACCAAACAAGAGCTGGAGTTTTTGTACCTGGCTCTATGTGTCCCCAGACTCTATGTGCCCCCTTTACTTGGGGTCCAGCCCCTTTCCAGCATTTTGTGCTGTCCAACTAAAAAAAAAAATCTGTTTTTATTTTGTTGTTATTGTTGTTTTACCTTCAGCCCCACTCCTCTCTGCTGAAGCAAGTACTCCTGGTTTCTTTAGTACTTATTCTAGGTTTTTCTGTGCTGGGGGCCTGTTTTCGGTAGTCAGAATTTGTTAATTCCGCAAATGGAGCTTGGTTGAACTAACTCTTTACTACTAGTAAAGTCTGTTTTCTTTCCCCTCGGGGAACCAGCCTGCGGTGCCAGTGGGGGAGGGGCGCTGGCCTCCACGGCTTGGGGCACTTACAGTTCTGGGTGGGGTCTCAGTCATTCCACTCATTCCAGACTGGTGGATGCTGTGTGTCCAGTCACTGATGTGCCCCCAGCAGTTGTTCTGTACAGTTCCTGGCTGTGCTTACTGCTCTGGAGGACAAACTAAATTCCACACCTCACTATGCCACCATCTTAACCTGCCCCCAATCATAAGTTTTCCATAATTAAAAAACTGTTTTTTAGAACTATGCCTTCCTCTCTTGAAAGGATCCTTAAAAAGCAACAAGACTAATTTCTTAATATAAAATAAAAATGAGCAATAATGTTTTAAACTTCAGTTCATCTTCAAATGTTCACAAAAACAAAACTGAAGTTTCCTTCTCTCCTTAAATCCTACATTCCATACTTTTCTGTTGTGTGAACAGAAAAATGGAAAAAGTAATGGAGAAAATCAGTTCCCTGTAATTCTTGACTTTAGGAGATTACCAGTTTAACAGCAGCCCAATCCTAGGTCTGGACATAACCAGGCAAATCCAAATTACTTAGGAATTCAGACATCGGCTCAGATACATGTCCTTTCAAGGATGGAATGAGTTATTAATTTCATTTACACATTTATAATAATCACAAAAACTTTTTAGAAAAACAAGGAGACATTTTCCTCTAAAAGTTCTAAGTCAAATAGCCTACTTTTGCACAAAGATGTCTTTAAAATTTAAAGAGTTATCTGAAATCCCAGAATGATTTGAACAGTGAATATAAAAGTACTTGCAAAGTCCCCTTGGGGGAACGGTGAGAAAGGGGGAAAATTCAACTTCCCCATGTGGAGAATTCCTGATATTCTCACAAGCAGTGGGGACAACCAAAGCAATAGGCAGAGTCCTCAATCTTGGGGTTTGTTCATATGCAAAGGATAGGCTAAGACCACTTAAAATTAGGCCAAATAGGAGTCACCCCCAGAGAACCTCTTTTGTTGTACAGATATGGCCTCTCTCTCTCAGCCAACACAGCAAGCAAACTCACTGCCCTTCCCCTTTCTAAGTGGGACATGACTCCCAGGGATGTTAACCTTCCTGGCAACATGGGACAGAAATCCTAGAATGAGCTGGGACTCAGCATCAAGGTATTGAGAAAACCTTCTCGACTGAAAGGGGGAAGAGAGAAATGAGACAAAATAAAGTGTCAATGGCTGAGAAATTTCAGAGTCAAGAGGTTATCCTGGAGGTTATGCTTATGCATTATATAGATATCACCTTTTCAGTTAAGGTATATTGGAGAAGCTGGAGGGAAGTGCCTGAAAATGTAGAGCTGTGTTCCAGTAGCCATGTTTCTTAAAGATGATTGTATAATGATATAGCTTTTGCAATGTGACTGTGTGATTGTGAAAACCTTGTGTCTGATGCTCCTTTTATCTATGGTATGGACAGATGAGTAAAACATAGGGATTAAAAATAAATAAATAATAGTGGGAACAAATGTTAAAATAAATCTAGTAGACTGAAATGCTAGTGATCAATGAAAGGGAGTGGTAAGGGGTATAGAAAAAAATAGGGGAAACAAAGGCTAAAATATATTGGGTAGATGGAAATTCTAGAAGTCATTAAGAGGTGGGGTAAGGAGTATGGTATGTATGAGTTTTTTACTTCTTTTTCTGAATTGATGCAAATGTTCCAAGAAATGATCATGCTGATGAATATACAACTATGTGATGATATTGTGAGTTATTGATTTATACCAAGAATGGAATGATCATATGATAAGAATGTTCATGTTTATATGTTATGTTTTAAAAAAAATTAAAAATTAAAAGAAAAAAAAGAGTTATCTGGTCAAGCTCCTAACAAACAATTGGCCAAGAAATGTTCAATCTGCTTAATGGAAGTAATAATCCTGGTTCATATTTGCTGAGTCCTTGTGTGTCCAGGGACAGAGGCAGAAGAGAACCAAGCCCACAGGCCATGCATTCAGACTGTACCTGTGCCACTAATATGAACTCCATTTTACTAGATATTCCTTAACATGTACAGAACATTAGTTAGGCATATTCCTTTTAAGACCTGACCTAGAGATTACATTACATAAAAAACAGAATATGAAAGTCTGAAATAAATCATAGAAAAATGCACTGCCTATGGGGTGCTTTATAAAAAATGTTTTAGTATGGTTTCATCTAAATGACTAGAGAGAAACGAAAGTATGTAAGAAACATTACTAAGCATCTTGGAAGTTAGCAGAGTGGCAAGAATGTTCCAAAAAGTTATCAAAATTAAATGTAAAGTTACAAATTATCAGCAATACATACAACAAATTAAAGATATCTGATAAAATAAAATTAATATAAAATAAGACCTGAATGTCAAATAAGCAACATTCACAGAGCTGGGATAGATCTTTAGAAAAGTCACTTTTCAATGAATGGTTAGACCACCCTCACCTAAGGGGTATTTTCTTCTCTGGCACACACATCAAGGACAGAGACCTTGCTTGGGCAGGCAGAATCTATTTGGTCTGAATAGTCAATGCTACCCACACAAGGCCCCTTCAAACCCCTAAGAGCAAGCTCAGACGCTGGTAAGCTCTGCTAGGTTGCTTTCCTGACCTCTGGACCCATGAGGTCAGAGCTCTGACCCTTGGTAATGTCTGGTCTCCTGTTTACCACAAATCTGATCCCAGTCTCCGATTAATTCTCAAATCCTACAGTGGCTGGATCTCCTGACAAGAATAGACTTGTAATGCATGTCTCTTAGTAACTCCATGTAACTGATAACTTAAAAAGTAAATATTACCCTCTCCAGAACATCAACTAGTTCCACCTCCCTATCTCATATTATTGACAGCCCCTTTCAACACGAAAAAGTTAGAATGGGCACAGCCCAAATACCCCTTAAGAGTGGGAGAAAGTTCAAAGATGATGGCAGAGTCATACAGAAAAGGTAGGGTTGTACAAACACGTATGATTGCTGAATCACTGTATTGATATTTCTTTTAATCTCCAGTATCTTAGAGCAGTTAGAAGTAAAAATCTAAATTTTTTTAGATTTTTTACAATTTGTGGAATTGTAACCCATACCAAACTCTGAAATCTATTCTACCACTAATTGTTGCCATGTGCTTTGAAATTTATTGTTTTGCATATATGCTATTTTTCACAAAAAGTTGATTGTGATGATAAATCCACAGCTATATGATGATATTGTGAACCACTGATTGTTCACTTTGGAATATTACATGGTATGTGAATATATAATATATAGCAGTAAAAAATAATTTAAAAAAGAGTGAATATTAAACATTAACAAAATGAGAGTGCTATTGCCAGAGGGAAAAAAGAAAATGTAGCTGGTGCCACAGAGTGGCTAAGACCCGTGAAGGAGGCTGTGGGGAGAAAGTGAATGAATAAATATGAACAGCTGGTGCTGAAAAGCCAGTGAAAACAAAAAGAAAAGTTGAGTCAGAGGAGCTGGTGTTAATGATGAAGCAAAAAAAGAGAGACAGCTAAACTGAAAGGAGCCAAAGGCAAGGATTCATACCTATAACTTCATTTTAAGTTCCTGATCACACATTACAATAACTCCATCTGGAGCAACTATTCCCAAATAATGTTTACTTCTCAAAGTTCTATCTTCACTCTTCCTGGAAGAAAGGTGTGGGACAGGAGCTAAAGGGAGCCCAGAGCAACCGTCCTTAACCAGTCCTAGTCTAGTACCTTTAGGGTTTTAGGGAAATCAGCCGGCCCCAATGTTCCTACTAAAGTTTCTCCCTAAATAGTCTTAATCTCCTAAATTTAATAAGCTTGCTCTTAGATCTAGTTGGAATCTCTCTTGCAATAATCAAGAACCATTTAACTTTTTTTTTTTAATTCAAGTCTCCCAAATCATGCAAAGAGCACCAATAAACAAGAATGTCCAAAGAAGAACAGGAATCCATAACCCATCCCTCCCAGCCCAATGTCAAAAAATAATATCCAAGAATGGTGCCTCAGAATAGACTGTCTTCATATAGGTGGCCTGGGAAAGGGGCAACCGTGAGCCACATTTAGTCAACTTTGAGAACCTGAAGAACTGACGGATTTGACCATGAAATCATGTCAAGGACTTGGTGACAAGAGACAGAACCTCTTGGCTCTGGAGCCCTGCACTCAGAGCCTGGGCAGTACGCTCTTCCCACCGCAGATTCTACTGATATGCTGCAGAGAACTTTCTATTTGTCCGTGCAGCCTCGTGTTTCCTAAGGACAGTGACTGTGGCAACAGTCGTGTCTGGTTTCTGTAACTACACATTCACTGTCCTTAGGGAACACAAGCCTGCATGGACAAGAATAAAAACGATGTTAGGCCTGTGTGTGGTCGGTGTAGGGGCAGCTCTAAGATATCAAAAAAAGTGAAATACTTATTTAAAGAGAATTACCTTAAAAACACACGCTTAAAAGATATCAAATGACACTACACTTTCTACATGATTCTTGGACTTTGTTATTTTTTTTTTTTGGACTTCCTTTTATTATTAGGAACTAAATTAACTAATGCTTAATTATTCTAAGGAGTCAGGCTTAGTTATCTGGAAAATGATAGCATGTGAAATATTTCATTCTCCAACAATGCTAGATAATTCAGGGGTTTACTATAAATGCTGGAGTGGGAAGAGCACTGGACTGAGACTTTGGGAAAGACCCCAGTTCCAGTCTTCCTACCCGGGAAGTTACTGACATTACACTCGATGTTCTCACCTACTCATAAGATGCTTTGAAAAGAGAATTTCTGGAGTCCTCTATAGTGCTAATGTTCTGTATTTCTTTCGTGTGTTGATGTGGGTGCATGTATGTGTGAGCCTCTCTCTTTAAAGAAACTCCTCTTTAATTTTTTTCATCCCGATGAGGACAAAAAGCCTTTTTATAACTAGAAGTCACTACTTGTGAAGAAAACCTCTAGGCTCTTGACTCCAAATGAGTATTTTCCGCCTATACCAGAAAGTCAAAACACCAGTATGTTTAGCAAATAAATGATTATACATACTTTTTTCTTTCTTAAAGATGACTTTTTTTAAAGATCCTTTGTCTTTTTGAACTCTGACATAAGAACTGCTTTTCTAGGAATATGAAGTGAGGAAACAAAAAAAATATATTGTAGGATTGTTTTGCCTCATCTCAAACAACACATTTATATGAACTGATAAACCAGTTGAGTACTACAAAGAGACTGAGAAGTTAGCACTGAAAATCTTACAGACCAAAACATCAACTTATTAAAGTATGCATTTTCCTATAAAGGAATCCATAATAAGAAAAAGGGTACAAAATATCATTTTAATGCTTACAAAATGGCTGTGCCAGGGTGCATGGGTGGTTCAGTGGTAGAATGCGCGCCTTCCAAGTGGGAGACCTGGGTTCGATTCCCGGACTATGCACCCCCCCCCCCCCAAAAAAAGGCTGTGCCAAACTACCTCCTGAAATACTGGTATCAAAAAGGGTGTCTAAAATAATAATACAGCAACTGAGAAGTAGAGCCCTCAATGCACATTAAAAACACCTGGCAAAGATGGTGGGTCACAGCCCAGGATGAGTCACAACTCAATCTCCAGATAAGGACTCTGGTGTGGGCAGATTTTAAACGTTCCCCAGGTGATCCTGTTGAACGGTGAGGCTTCAGTATCTTAGGTCTAAAACCGCTCAGCAATTCTCAACCTTGACTACACATTAGAATCACCTGGAGAGCTTTTAAAACTCCGAAGGCCCAGAAGGTACCCATTTTAATTAAATCAGAATCCCTGGGGATGACCTAGGCATCAGTAGTTTTCCAAATGCCCCAGGTGATTCTAATATACAGCAGAGTTTGTAAAGACCTTTAAAGAAACACTAGCAAAGCCGCTTATTCTGAAGAACTCTATAAGCGAATCATTAGAGTAGCTAGTTCCTATACAGCACTCAGAAGCCACCAACTACTGTTCTATGTCCTTTCCATGCATGATCTCACATATGGCTTTTCAGTTGCCCTTTTACTTAGTCTAAAATGGACCCATTTAGGTGGCAAGCATCAGCCAACTGGGCCTCAGAGTCTTCCCCGTCACTACTCCATCCCCTTTCATTCACACATTCATTCAAAAAACACATCCTCCGTCTCATCCAATTTCCAGGCAAGTGAGCACCAAGCCTCAAGCACAATGAAAAAGTAGCCCTTCGTCACATAAAGACTATGACCTCAGGTAAAAAAAAAATTTGAAGAATCCAAACAGGTACGAAAATGTAAAGTTAAACCATGAAAGAAAAATATCAGAAAGTCTGGGCCCCTAACTACAACTGAAGATCTATCAAAAAGTTTCAGCACCAAACAACCTCCCTCCGCCGTACCATTCAAATGCTAGTACAGAGGATTAAACGGGTACATAAATACTAGCAAACCAAATGTTAACCACATCAAAATAAATTTTCATACTGTTTTCCACAATGACTGACAATTACCTTAAAGTTCCATTGTTGAGGAAAGGAGTGAATGACTTGCCTTGCCATTTTCAAAACTGCTCCAATTTAAATACCTGTCTGCTGCTCCAATTCACTAACGATGCCTCCAGAATGCTACCTTTATAGAGAAAAGTTAACAGCAGGTTTAAAGCTGAGAATGGGGGTTTGTCCCACAAAAAGGAAGATGAGGAGAAAGACGAGAGCTCTACCTTAAAACCAACCAGGATTGGAACAAGTGAAAGGGCTAGTCTTTAAGTGGTTCTAAAAATGCAAGTTTCAGGTGGGAATATACTATACAATCCTGAGTTCACTGTTCACATTCCCTCTCTCTTTCTCTGTCAAATCCATTTCCCCTCATGAAATAATACCAAACATAAAGAAGAATTTTTCAACATTCACAAGGATAAAAGAAAACTGCCCTATGTGCTGCCTATATGTAAAACTAATTCCAAATTTTGTTTGCCACTGGCTCATTTTGCTGTAAGTAATTCAAAACGAGAGCTCAATCAAAGCATAGCAGAATTGGGCTCCAAATCACAAACCTTAACATTAGACTAACAATATAATGCATTAATTCTTTGTGTGCCATTATGAAACATTTAGAATTGACTAGAGAAAAATGAACTTTTAAAACATTTCCTATTTAACCATATTTTTGTCAATTATTTTATTCTAAAATATCAATATCCATGTGGAGGAAGGGTAGGTTGCTTACAACTTGAATTGAATAAATCATCTATTAGGATACCTTGTGTTTTTCAGTTTATCTGAATACCATCAGTACATGGAATCTTGAGAATAGGGCATGAGATTTTGTTGGTTTGCCCAGGTTAGTGTGATGCCCTGATAAATTCCAAAGTGATGTGGGCAGTGAATAAAGAAGTATTTGCAAAGTATTTGCAAAGTCCCTTTGGGAGAAGAGGAAGAAAGGAGGAAATATTCAACTTTTTCATTTGGAGAATTTCTGCTATTCTCACAAGCAGAGGGGGCAAGCAAATCAACAGGTTGAGCCCTCAATCTTGGGGTTCACCCCTATGAAACTTATTCCTGCAAAGGATAGGTTAAGCCTACTTAAAATTAGGCCTAAGAGTCACCCCCAGAGAACCTCTTTTATTGCTCAGATGTGGCCTCTCTCTCTAAGCCAACTCAGCAGGTAATCTCACTGCCCTCCCTGGCCCCCATGTGGGACATGACTCCCTGGAAACGTGGGACAGAAAGCCCAGGATAAGCCGGGACTCAGCATCCAGAGGTTGAGAAAGGCTTCTTGACCAAAAGGGGGAAGAGAGAGATGAGAAAAAATAAAGTTTCAATGGCTGAGATATTTCAAACAGAGTAGAGAGGTTATCCTGGAGGTTTTATGCATTTATACAGATAACCCTTTTTAGTTTATGGTATACTGGAGTGGCTAGAGGGAAGTACCTGAAACTGCTGAGCTGCATTCAGTAGCCTAAATTCTTGAAGGAAATTTTATAAAGATAAAATGTTTACAATGTGATTGTGAAAACCTTGTGTCTGATGCTCTTTACATCCAGGGTATGGACAGATGAATAAAAAATATGGATAAAATAAATAAATAATAGGGGGACAAAGGGTAAAATAAATTGAGTAAGTGGAAATACTAGCAGTCAATGAGAGGTAGGGGGTAAGGTACATCGTATATATGAGTTTTTTCTTTTTTCTTTTTATTTCTTTTTCTGGAGTGATACAAATATTCTAAAAAATGATCATGGTGATGAATACACAACTATGTGACGATACTGTGAGCCACTGATTGTACACCATGCATAGAATGTATGTGTGAAGATTTCTCAATTAAAAAAGAAAAAAAATTCCATAAGGTTTACCTATTTGTAAAAGGAACATACCATCATTATTGATGTTAAAAAAATCACAAGAATGTAGAAGTGTTTTGGTTTGCTAAATGCTGCTGGAATGCAACATACCACAAATCAAACAGCTTTTAAAAAGTGAATTTATTAAGTTACAAGTTTACAGTTCTAAGGTCATAAACATATCCAAAGTAAGGCACCCAGAGAAAGATACCTTGACTCAAGAAAGGCTGGTGTCTGTCAGTCACATGGGAAGGCACGTGGCTGGTGGTCTGCTGGTCCTTGTTCCCAGTTTTAGTGCTTTCAGCTTCTGATGCCAATGGTTTCCTCTTTAAGCATCTGTGGGCCTTCACTTAGCTCCTCTGGGACACAACTCTGAGTTCTGGCTTGCTTAGCATCTCATGGGAAGGCAATGGGGACATCTGCCAGGCTCTGCCCATGTCTAGGCATCTGCTCTCTACGTCGGCACTCCAAGCATCTTCAAACGTCTGTACCTCTATTGGCTCCAAAGCAACTGTGCTTTCTCTAAATGTCTCTCTTGTAAAGGACTCCAGTAAATTAATCAAGCACCACCCTGAATGGGCGGAGTCACACCTCCCTAATCAAAAGGCCACACCCCAATTGGGCATGTCACATCTCCATGGAAACAATCCAATCAAAGAGTCTATCCCAAAATATTGAATCAGGATTAAAAGAAACACGGCTGCCCATACAAGATTGGATCAGGAAAAAGGACATGGCTTTTCTGGAGTACATCACAGCTTCAAACCAGCATAAAAAGTTTTTAAGAAGCCTACTATTAGTGAGAAATGCTCCTCTTCCCATTTCTTTCTGTGAGGTGCCTGATAAATTAACTCCATGACACTCCTGAAAAGGCGAATGGACTTATCTAATTGGAAAATGAACCATCTCCTACCTCCTTCTGTTCTTCTGGACCCAGCCCCTCCTTGTGGGCCTCATGCTACCTAAATCCAGGTGGGTAAACGCCTCATCCTTAAACTCCATTAGCAGAACAATTTTCACAACAAGCTGTGTCCTCCAACTTAGCCTCTATCAATAATAAGCATGTTGGCCTCTCTCTTTATTTTGTTTATAGAATTCAACTTTTTCAAAGCTATGGCAGGTAAAGAGGATGCTATATATTGAAATCCCAAAGACCCCAACATCTGTGAATGGGTAACACTATCAATTTTCACTTTCCAAAAGGATGCTACAACCTAATATTCTGGAATCTGTGACTACAGCTGAAATTAAAATGTGGCATCAATAGGACCCTCCCTCAAATTAGGATATCGGGGTTTACATAACAATTGGTTTATCTGAAAACTGACTTTAATACATTAGAAATGCTTAATTTTTTAAAAAATACTTACATACTCATTTCACAAAAAAAAATGTATTAACTACCTATTATGTAGCAGCAACTGTGCTGGAAACTGAAGCTATAATGAGCTACCTGCCCTCACAGCAAACCACCTGGCAAGCAAGAGAGATGATTAAAGAGGCGATGACAGTGTCCTGGTGGAGCAGATGGGGATGCTGTGGGAGAACTGGGGGGAGATGGAGTTGAAAGAGTGCTCTCAGTAGTGACGTCAAAGTTGAGAACAGACGGGTGAGCACAGCTCACCAAGCAAGCACAATGTGGAAAGGACCAGGGAGGAGAGAATTTAGGCAGGGGCAGCCGCCCATAGGAGAAGCTAATTCGGTATGACTGGATCCAGATGGAAAAGAGCAAGGTAGGAACAAATTAGGCAGAGGCCAGGGGACAAGGGGCCGTGCAGTGGCAAAAAGGAACTTGGATCGTCACTTAGAGAATGAAGGAGATTTGACCTGGGAGCCAGAAGAATCACTCAGGCTGCTGCTCGAGTGGTCCAGGCCAAAGAGCATGACCTGGGCTGCAATATGGACAGTGAAGGCTTTCGAGATATTTCAGAGATAGAATCAGAATCCCAAACCTGAGTTCTTTTTGGACAGGCTGAATTTGAAGGGCTTTTATAAATAAATGCCTCATCTTAAAAATCTGTTCTTTGCATTAAGATCTTTATATCCCAATTTTCTTAAAGCAAGGCACACCTACATATGAGCTACTGAACTAATGGAAGCAACTGAAACTAACAAAGTTTGCCAACAACTGTGCCGGCATTCTCAAACAATGCTGCTCTGTCTTTGTCAATGTTCCTTTAAGTGGCAGCTTGTCTCCAACACCTTAGACACCTGTTTTCCTTTGATTCATCCATAAGGCAGTAGGAATATCATACAGATGTAATCTGCAGAGATCGATGAGCCAGACTGAGAGATGAACCAAGCCAAACACATCTCAAGTACAGCTCAACTCGGAAACTTTCCTGACTACACAGGTGAAGGTAGAGGAGGGTGCCTTCTGTGAAATGAGGCTACTGACTGACAAGAAACTAGTCTGCAAGTTATATAATAAAACACCCATGCCCCCCAAAAAACCTCCCAACCCTGGAACTTTTAGCCTGTTCATTTAAACATAATTCAATAATCCACACTGATAATTTCTTTGATGACCAAAATCCACCTTTAGATCCAATAACATTACAACCCTTAACTAACATTGAGCACCCACTGGGTAATGACAGTACCAGATTAAATGTTTTAAAACCTGGAATGTAACAGATGGGGAGGGGAGCTGGATTCAGATTATAGATACTTTTTATTAATAAACAACAAAGCTGCCTCTGATCATCTGGAGCAGAGCAACTGTTGCATATGATGTCCATTCTGAAAAAGCCAGTGAAAAGCTTAATAAATTTTACACTGGAGCCTAATCCAATGGCTTTGTTCCATATACCCTGTAATTCCCCCCGCCCTAAGATAAGTTGCATTATCTTCTGCACACTATCAGATCACAACGTTTTAGCAATTCTGGGGGAAAAAATCCACAAGCCTATGGATATGCTCTCATGTGTGCCCATTCCATGCGGCTCATCAGCAGGAAGCAGCTGGTGATAGCCTCCAAGATTTTATTTTAGTGAGAGCAGATGCACACTGAGGCCGAACTGCTTCCTCTGAGCTCTGATACAAACACAACCTCCCATTCTAAATTCCCTGCAGCACAGAGCAGAGTTACGTAAAACGGATATGTGCCAAGAGCTCCTCAGCAAGCCTGAGACACCACTAAAATTATGGTAATCTGGCAAGACTAGAGGACTGCCAACAATCCAATCTTGGTCTGGTCTGCAAAAGTTTTCAGCAAACCCATTGTTCATTAATCAAGTATCTACCTAGGCATCTCCTATCCAAGATAAGAAACACCTGCCTGAACGCATTACTTAGACTTATCCGATAAAATGTTAACAAGGAAATGGATGAACCATTAGCAAGCAAACACTTAAACTTTGCTTGCACATAGAGCTTTTGCCAGAAGCGTGGCACCCATGCAGAAGCTGAACACTTTCTCTGAAGGCCACTCTTGTCCCCTGAACTAACTCTGAAAGCAAGACTTTCAACTTTGTTGGTGATGTTTTAGAACATTAAGCTCAGCACAGAAAGGAGCTATAAGCATGACAGGCACTTTGAATTTTCAAATGAAGGGTCAGTGTTGCTGACAGTTACAAAAAAAAAAAAAAAAAAAAAAAGATGGGGTAATGATTTCCTCACTACATATTTGCACTGTTGTGCTGTACTAATCAGAATTAGAAAGCACATCCTGAAAATAAGCATTCCAAAATCAACCCTCTTTTTCTTGAGTTACCCCTCCTAAAAAGTTACAGCCAAAATCAGTATTCTATTTTTATTTTCAATAAAGTATTTCTAACCCACTCTGATTACATCAAGCTTCCAAGGATGAGAATGCCTCATCTGTGCAAATGCCTTACTTACCCACTGTGAAGTGGGAGTTATGAGTGAGAAAGGATGAGAAAACTGGGTTGTAGGATGACTGGGAATCAAACTGCTGTTGTCTGAAACCGTTTTAATTTTTTTTCTTTTTGCCTGAGGGTGTCTGTTTATATAACTCCCTAAAAGAGAAGATAAATTAAAGAGTGAGCCTCAGATGACACACAATGTGGCCTATCTACGAACATTCTGTTTCTGGAATAAGCAGGAGGCTATTCCATAATGTCAGAACACACAATATCCCCATCATCAAGCAGCAGCCAGGAACTCACTACACTAAGAAATGGAAGCCTCAGGATGTATCCACTACAGCCACTCAGCTGATGCAAGAAAAGGCAATCACCTCCACTGTCCTATAAAACTGGCTACACAATGCTTGATAAAAATCATACAGGGCTCTATCAATATAGTTACTGTTTTCCACAACGAAAACACGCCCACACTCCCAAAGGCATAAAGTAATTAACTTGCTTCCTGTGGCCAGTGGTGCCTGAGACAAACACATCCAAGAAGAGGTTACCAGATGGTCCCCTATGGCATCTCTAAGGAAAAGCAGGTAAAACACTAGGGGGTTGTGGTGAGTTAGAATTAGAAGAGAGTCATATTCATTCCACCCACACCTCAACAGTCAGGATGCAGCCAGCTCCATCCAGGTGCTAGGAGGACACCTGGTAAAGAACACTGCCCTTATCTTAAACCTTTTGAGCTGCAGTCTTCCAATTGAGGCTTGCAACCCAGAGGAAACCAAATGCTTTCCAAGAAGTGTATGTGCATAGTATAAGGAATAGTTAATAGTTTAAGGAGAGTTTAAGGAACTAATTCATAGATCATCACCTTCCAGATGCACTCATGGCAAAAACAAATGGAGACTCTTATCTTCCCAACAGCAACTCCCTCGTGGAAATCTTATGCATGCACTATTCCAAAGTTTAAAAACCTCCAGGGCACCAAAGGAAGGGATAATTCAACATTTGATTACAGGGGAAGTTTTCTTTAATGATTAATCCTGACACCTTGACCCCATAACATCTTCCTGTCTCTCTGTATCTTGAATCTATTTATGCTAGAGGTGAAACTTGGCTCATATGGGGATGAGCAGGAATACCAAAGGATGCAGAAAAACCAAAGAAATATAGCTTAATCACATGAATTCTTTTAAAGATAGCTGTGATTTTTCCCCAAAATATCAAAATTTTCAGGTAAGTTAGAGAGCCCCCACAAATAAAAATTTCACTTTTATCCCGTACATGTACATTTTTCAACCAGGTTGTTAAAATCAATTCTCGTGCATTGTACTATGACAGATTGATGGCAATTATGTCTATTAAGATGTTTAATATTTTCTACTTCCTAATACCAAAAATGAATAATTTACACCTATAGTGAAAAACACTGGGTGTCACCTTAAACAATATGAGAGAGTACAAAGTTTTTAAAAAAATTCTTTTAGAGTTACAAAGACAAACACATTTGAAGAGAGTGTCCTGGAAGGGGCAGCCTAGTAAACAAATGTTACTAGGCAATGAGTAAATGTCACTACAAGAGATAAAGTGCCGCTAAGTCAGAAGAAGGGGAGAGCCTTCCAAAATAGAGGGAGAAGAGCTACTGCAAACAGAGAGAAGTGGCATAGCCAAGTACGGATGAGAAGATGAGGCATAGGAGTGTCCACTCCCAGGAGAGCAGCGAGAGCAACTGGTGAAGCACCTTTGTGCTGGGCTGAGGAGCACAAATTTTATTCAAGAGCCCAACCGACCTCTTTAAGCAGGGGAATGTTATAATTAGATCACCATTTCTACAAATGTTGGCCACAGCATGAAGGATGAAATGGAGAAGGTGAGAAACCAGTAGCAGGGAGATTAGCTATACAGTGCTGCCCAAGAGAACTTTCTGCAAGAATAAAAATGTTCCCTGTATTTGTGCTGTCCAAGATGCTAGCCATTAGCTACATACGGCTACTGAGTACATGAAATGTGATAGTGAGACTGAGGAACAGATTCTTCATTCTGACCTTATTTTAATTAATTTAAATTTAAACTGCCACATGTGGCTAGTGGCTACCATACTGGATAGCACAAGCTAAATAGTTATTACTAAGTTCACACAAGGTGTGTCCTGAATTAAGGCAGGAGTAGAGATGAAAAATGACAGATTTCCAGTGCATTTTGGAAGCAGAATTGCTTGTATTCCATACATGTACATTTGTCAACCAGGTTGTTAAAATAAATTCTCATACATTATACTATGACAGCTATTGGTGAAGCGGTATAAGGAAATGCATGGTATAAGGATTGAGTTAAGGAAGACACCTAGGTTTTTCTACATGGTGAGGTTGAGGGTGAGAGTATAGGAAAAGATTAAAAAGGACAGAATGCAAAAGAGACTTGCGGCAGAAGATAACAGATCAAAAATGGACTCATTTACTTTGAAATATATCAAGACCATCCAAGGAATATGACAAGCAGGCAGCTGGAAAAAGGTCAGACAGCTACAGATTGGAAGTCATCATCACAGAGGCAGTGAAAGAAGCCACTTAGGAACATGTGATCACCCAGAGGAAAGAGAAGACTGAGGAAAACATTTAAACTCTCTTCTTCAGGGGAATAGAGGCCAGACAAGACAGAAAAGAAATGATCAGAAGTTGTCAAAGAACCTGAAAGCCAAGGGAAGAGTTTGTCTAAACAGAGGAATGTTTCTCAAGGTCAAAGGAGGATGGGGGGTGAGAGCAAGCCATAGAATTTCCAAGAATGGAAAACCGCAGAAGGAAAAATGGCAGGCAAGAGCTGAGTAGTCAAAAGGGGCTGAGGCAATGGGTGGCCAGGGGGATGGGGGTGCTGGTGGATATTGAGAAGTCAGCCATGAGGTTGTGGGGACTCACCTCCCATTTTGCTAGCACCTTTGCCATCCAGTGATGCAGGTGACAGAGGAGGTATTGTCACAGTAACGTTTGGATTCATATGAAGCACTCAGTCCCTACTGTAACACCAGCTCTATGATTCCATTAAAAATATTTACCAAAGTACAACCATGATTTTTCTTTCTGGACCCCCATAAAAACTAAAAGATTCAAGTTATCTATTCTTAACTATTAACTAAATAAAAAGATATCCAGCAGAAAGAGACCCTTTGAAAGATAAAACTTAAGTGAGCAGGAAGTTTAACAGAACGTACATGACATATACACAATTCACAAACCACTTAGAAAAGTTTATCTTTTGTCATCCTAGACCTGTCACCTATATACTATCTCTTTTTTGAAACCAGTTGGTACTTTTCAAACAAATTGACCCAATTCCACCACAAAAAATTGATTATAACAACTGAAAGACACAACCCATCCCCCGACTTTTCCTTATCAGAATTTAAGAATCCTCAAAGAGTTTCAAGCAGGTTGTCTAATCATGACAGAACCTCCCCTGCATGAACCCAAGCCAGCTTTCTTCAAATTGACTTTTTGTTTTGACTCTCACAATCACTAAAGAGAGGAATAGTAATCCTTGAATAAAATCCTTATTTCTTTAATATTTTGACTTTCAAAAACTGCTTACTCATTCAAAACTCCCCCAGCTTTTATAGGCTGTCATAATCATTTTCTTTCCAGCTGCTGCTTCTCTCTGTGCTCTAGTACATGGATTCAAGTTATCCAGCATACACTAGATGCTCAGGAAAAATAAGTACAAGTCACTGAAAACCTACTAGGTGCCAGGTACTACACAAAACACTTCAACAAGCATTACCCGTAACCAAGCAACATCCTTTCACAGTCAGTCTTACTATCCCCATTTAGAGATGAGAAAACTGAGACTTAGCTTGCTCAAGGTGGGTGAAGAGCTCAGATTCAAACCCAGATACATGGTAGACACTCACAAGTCATAATAAATCTATCAGTTACTCCAAACCTCACCTCTTTTCCACTAAAATTATACTCACTTGAGAAACAGAATAAAAAGGCAGTTACTAGATTTCTGATTACCAAACAATACTATTTTTCCCACACATGGCACATAAATATTCACTGGCTCCACAGTCTGATACAGGTGATGCTTCCTGACCCCTCAGAAAATGCAGCACCAGGTACATACATTTTGACACTTATCTGTGCTTGGGACATACGATGCTATCAAGTTCAAGTAATCTCAAGTCCATTAATACTGAATTTATTTTCTAGGTACCTTTTGTAACAGCAAAAGAATAGACTTCATAATCTATTAATACTTTGCATCTATAATCATTATAACTTGATAGATACTAAAATTGACTTCAGAGTTACTATTCAAACATAATTCTTAAACCATGCTTTCATAAGTCATGTAGACTAATTCACAGAGAGACAATTAGCCTTTGACACTACATTTAATTTAATAAGCCATTTCTAGAATTTAATACAAGCATTAGCAGGCATGAAAGAGGAATGAACTTTTTTTTTTGAGATCTTATAACTTAGAAATTAACACATTTTTATTTATAACATAAATGTCAAAAGCATAGCTTTAAAGGGCTGGAAATTATACTGCTAAAAAGACACAGTTGTTATCTGAGTCAAGGCATCTCTGCATTGAAAATAAGCAAAAAGCTTTATCGTTGTTTTTAAAATAAATGCCAAAAAATTCTAATTTCTTAACAATTGGTATAGCAACTCAGAAGATGTCCTCATTATCAGGGAATGGTAGTTGTGAAGATTAAATTAAATAATGTATAGAAGCATCATACATTATAATTGGTATATTGGTGCCTTACCAAAAATTATATTAATAATACTAAAGATTAAATTTCTTGAAATTTAAATTAATTTCAATGCCTTTAAATTATATCTATTTATTTCTTTGCTATGTAACAACTTAAATGGAAGAAAGTGGTCAAAAGGTTAAAAAATATATACTGCTTCAACTCTAACATACAAGATCATACAAGATCAGCACCTTTGTGGTACTAAACTTAAGATTATAAATCCTTTTATGTAGAGAATATTTAAACATATTTATTAGATGCAACGAAGATCTGGTATGTATTTGCCTTGAGAACTTCCTTTAAATATACTCAAAAGAATAAAACAAGGAAGATTACTAAAGAAGAAAATCATTCCAAACTATAATGAACCAGGAAAACAGACTAGTTTTGTCTTGAAAGATGCATATAACTCAGCCATTCAAATGTTTTAATAGTCTATTTTCTCCTATCACAAAATTAATGTTTATTTGAGAAAAATTGGAAAATAAATGCAGAGTATATATGATTGCATATAACTCAACCATCATAATAACCACTATAAATTTCTGAATGTGTCCTTGTTTTGTAAATATGCATGCATACTTAATTTTCCTGCAAAATTGGGATTATATGTAGATTTACATAATTAAATATACTGCTTAGCAAACAAAAAATTTTACTTGATATTCTGTGAACTTTTCCCATGTCAGTAAGTATTCTTATAAAATATTTTATTAATGTAAAACACTTGATCATATGGAGTTTTATAATTTAATGTCTTACTACCAATATTTCTCCAGTTTCGCACATTATAAGCAATATTTTTTAAGAAGGATAAAAAAATTTTTAATTGGATAGACAAATACAGTGGGTCATTGAGAGGTAAGAGGTATGGAATGTATCAGTTCTTTTTTTATATATTTTTTATTTCTCTTCTGGAATGATGCAAATGTTCTAAAAATAATCATGGTGAAGAATACACAACTATGTGATGATAATGTGAGTCGCTGGTTGGGCTGTATGCATGTAGACATTTCTCAATAAAAATGCATTTTTTTAAATAAATAATACTGACTTAAGCATCCTTTAGGCATAAATAAAGCTTCTGCACCAGTCATGATTATTTCTTTAGGGTAAATGCTCAATCCCAACCTCCCACACAATTATTAACATTCTATTTTACTAAAAGTTTTCCAGAGTTTAATGTAGGAGATGTGGAGAGCTAATGCTTGGAGTGCAGAGTGTAAAGAAAATGCGCTGTCACTTCTTTTTCCCCATATCTATTAATACCAAGTGCCATGGAAGAGCTGCTTTGCTCAAAGTCTTCAGGCCCTCATGGAAGGTTTACCTAATGACTTCCCTATTTACATCATGACCTGTGTTTTACCTCCAAAGGGTAATGGAAAGAATCTTTAAGCCCATCTTCTCACAATAGGATAAAATGTCCTGTAGGAGACTGCTACAGTGGTCGACCACTTAACAATATGTAATTATGACTGTAAAGGTTAAGCTTATGTGTCAACTTGGCCAGCGAATGTTGCCTATTTGTCTAGTCAAGCAAGCACTGGCCTAACCATTACTGCGAAGACATTTCATGGACTTAAAACATCAGTAAATTAACTGCATCTATGATTGAGTACGTCTATAATTAACTAAGGAGAATATCTCCAGCAATGAGAGACATTTAATTCCAGTCGAAGGCTTTAAAGGAGAAGTCAGAAGAGAGAATCTCTCTCCCGACTTCAGCAAACCAGCCTCTCCCAGGGAATTCACTGAAGACCTTCATCGGAGTTGCCAGCCTGCAGCCTGCCCTACAGAATTTGGTCCCGTGCATCCCCACAGTTGCATGAGACACTTTTATAAAATCTTATATTTGCAGAACTCTCCTTTTGGTTCTGTTTCCCTAGAGAACTCTGATTGATGCAATGACTCTCAAACAATAGAAAACAAGTCCTCTTTTCAATACTACCTCTTCCTATATCCTCTTAGCACAGGCTCAGCCATTCATAGGCTCCTCCCCTCATTTAAAAAACATATTTTAGCATTTTGGTACTACCAGGTGACTCAAGTTCATAAAGGTTTTCCTGTAAAAACGCAGCACTTTCAGGATCTCTCTGTGTGATTACAAGCATGCAATGGTATGTGTGCAGGAGAGGACTGAGGAGCACCCCAAGAAAGGGTGAGGCACGAGGACCGGAAATACAGCCCAAGGGAAAGCAAACCTGGGCAACGGGACCACGATGTTTCACTCCTTTATTTTAAGTTCACAGCACAAAAACAAACCTTCCTAGGAGGACCCAGTCTACTAGCTACGTATTCACGGTTCACCAGTCTTCATAAAGCCAAACACATTATCCAACTCGACTTCACATTCCTCTTCTTTAAAAAGAGGCAGCTGTTAAAAAAACATAGCCTCTTTTATGATGGTTGCTGTGCCACTATTTTAATCTCATTTCTTTAAAAGGTGGGTTTTGTTGGGGGGGGTGGAGGTGGGGGAAAGTTGCACAGTTCAGGAATTAATCTTGTTTTTTTCTGAAAGGTAATGCACGATAATCACCCACAACAAACGACCTGTAGAAAAGTTTGGATGTTGGTGAACTTGCACACTATATCACACGACTAATCCTGATCATCAGGACAGGATTACAACCTAGGATATTTTAAAACTGTGATATAAAAATGTACAAAGTCCAGAATCCATTTTGTTCATCAAAAGATGCATTAGCTATTACTTTACCGAATAAACTTTTGGACCTGGCCACCAACGGCTGATCAAAGCTAAATTTTGAAATACATCATTTACTTAATTTTGGGATAAAAATGTAAAATGAACAGATTGAACTTGCTGAAAATACTTTTAAATCTCTTCTTCCAATTCCAACAATATGATTTGATGAGAGGGACACCATACCTACTGGGCTAAACTGCAAACACCCAGTGCCAAAAGGACTAGAAACTTGGTGCTACAGAGGATGTGCAGAGAGAAATAGGCCTGGCTATTTTTTGTAGTTTTTTTAAAAAGAAATAAACAAGGAATTCTACTGGGAGATCTTCACAAACAGCAAAATATTTTCATACTTTCCAGTTTCTGTCGTCTTAAAAACAACAAAGCAAGCAAACACACACGCATTCTCTCTCTCTCTCTCTCTCTCTCTCTCTCTCACACACACACACACACACACACACACACACATCAACAACAATAAACACGGGGCCCCTGGGCCTGACACCAGCTCTAGACTGTGGCACAGAGTTCACATCTTTCTCAGTGTGGGAAGAAAGACACCATTTAAACGTATGTCTCTGGGAGCCTCCACTCATTAGAACACCCAGACAGGTGCCTGATGACACATAAAGTAGAATAAAGCAATACAATGGGAAGAAACACCTCTGTCTAGACAGAACCTTAGCACGCATATCCAAAATGAGTTTTTAAAACAAGAGAATATAGCTGCGCGAACCACAGGCCCAAAACAGAAGTCCAAAGATGCTCTCTGACCTTTCGCTTTTACTTCAGCTCTTTATCTGGAATGAGCAAGGCAAGGAGTAGTTTTTAAATGAACTTCACAAAGTCTCTATTCCAAAAGATATTATTGAAAACAACATTTCTAAAAGATGCTTTGAACTACATGAAAACTTATCCTGATGCTACTGGCTGTAGAAGCCCAAGACAAAGACAGATAAAATGTAAGGTAAAAAGTCAAAGCTTTAGCAAAGTATCCACTTTATTATATTTCTAGGTGTTAACAACATTCCATACATTCTCCAAAGGTTTCAAGCATAGGACTGTCTTCCACAATTCTAGAAATTACTTGTGATCTAGACATACAGAATAACATAAAAAGGATTAAAAACAATGAACAAAATAGAGACACTATGTCAAGCCAAGATTAGAAGGATCAGGCTTTTGGAGACCTTCAATTAAATTACAATATTCAAACAAAAAATATACAAAATATCAATACATTTTCTGACGCAGGTCAGAAAATTAGTGAGCATGAAATAAGCTCTTCCAGACACAGCATGCTTTAATCCACAGAACCAGTATATGAGAGACAGGAAGGCCAAAGAGTTTTTTTTTTTATATCATGTCAATTTTTAAAATTTATTTATTATTTATTTATGATACATAACACATACAAACACAAACATTATCATATGATCATTATGTTCTTGTTATATAATCAATGACCCACAGTATCATCACATAGTTGTATATTCATCATGAGCATTTCTTAGAACATCTGCATCAATTCAGAAAAAGCAATAAAAAGAAAACAGAAAAAAATTCATACATACCATACCCCTTACCCCTCCCCTTCACTGATCACCAGCATTTCAATCTATTAAATTTATTTTAACATTTGTTTCCCCTATTATTTATTTATTTTTAATCCATATGTTTTACTTGTCCATTGATAAGGCCGACAAAAGGAGCACCAGACACAAGCCTCTCACAACCACACAGTCACAATGCGACAGCCATAT
>PVIY010009322.1:0-13677 GCA_004026745.1 Myrmecophaga tridactyla | reverse complement strand
ACAGTATCATCACATAGTTGTATATTCATCATCTTGAGCATTTCTTAGAACATCTGCATCAATTCAGAAAAAGCAATAAAAAGAAAACAGAAAAAAAATCATACATACCATACCCCTTACCCCTCCCCTTCACTGATCACCAGCATTTCAATCTATTAAATTTATTTTAACATTTGTTTCCCCTATTATTTATTTATTTTTAATCCATATGTTTTACTTGTCCATTGATAAGGCCGACAAAAGGAGCACCAGACACAAGCCTCTCACAACCACACAGTCACAATGCGACAGTCATATCATCAAACAATCATCTTCAAGAAACATGGCCACGGGGGCACAGCTCCACATTTTCAGACACTTCCCTCCAGCCTCTCCATTACACCTTAACTAACAAGGCAATATCTAGTCAATGCGTAAGAATAACCTCCAGGATAACCTCTTGACTCTGTTTGGAATCTCTCAGCCATTGACACTTTATTTTGTCTCATTTCACTCATCCCCCTTTTGGTCAAGAAGATTTTCTCAATCCCTTGATGCTGAGTCCCAGCTCATTCTAGGATTTCTGAGGTCAAAGAGTTTTGACCATAAAAATGTAAGATCACCCACAGGATTAAAGGTATGGTCAAGCCAGATGTTTATTCTGAGTCCAACAATAACAGAGAACACTTTGTGGGAGGGCACTGTTTAAGAAACATTTCTATCAAAATTATTACTATATTCACTATTTCTTTAGCATCTCCTCTCCCTCTTCCCATTAAGACGTGAACCTGGGGAAACTTTCCTTCATCCTCTTTCAGAAGCATTCCTTTTTTCCCTTTGGTCAAATATCCAACCAACCAACTAAGCTAACTTAGTGTCTTCAAGTGGAGGAACTGCAGGACAGAAAAGTTCAAGGGTTTTGGCTGATGGAATAGCTAATTATAAGGGCAAAGGCCAATGTAAATGTTTACCCATTAATGAAAAGTGAAAGTACACACATTTTAGAAGCATGTTAAAGAGGGTTTAATCAGACACCATAAGTCATCATGCCAGTTTTCCTCACTTATAAATAAGTTTAACATTTCAGTTAAGATAGAGACACCATCCTCAGAATTTATATACACTTGATCGAGCTGATTAAGTTCCACCCTGCTCTTTTGTTCACTACAAACAAAAAGATGTAAAAAAACTCCCAAATTGCCACAGCATGAGTTGAAAACACACCATCTGCAGCTGCTTAGCCACAGCTACTGCCCCCAAATCAAATGAAAGACTCAAGAAATGCTCCACTTCTCTCAAACTTATCCTTAGCAGATGTGTTCTTATCACTCGGGAGGTTCCCTGAATCCCTCCATGCTTAAATTATAGGCAAAAAACTAGCAAAATCAGCACTACATATCTGTAACACATCCTGAGCAGATAGCAGCAATTGAAAGGAAATGAATGTAACTTCCAGATTATCAAAATGCCATGATGTTCCTGTTATAATAAAAAACAAGCAGCTTTTCCATCCTATAAAAAATTTTGGGATCATTTATTTTAACCAGTAGTGTTCCCCGTCCCCTCCCCCCCGCGCCCCCACCCCGCACCGTTAATTTTGCTAGCAGAAAGTGATAAATGAATGCCTAGCGCTAAATTTTCATTGTTCTGCAAATGTTCATTCAGTAATATGAACTCTCTGTATTCCAACCTCCAGGAAAACAAACAAACAAAATTAAATCCAGAGCTGAACAGAATTACTCAATTTACAGCAAATGAGCATAAGCCTTTTCTCTCAAACATTCTGAGGGAACTAAATTCCTGCCCATAGTACATTATAGATTCTATGAGGGGACCCTCTTGAAAGAATATTTATTTTGGGGATCACCAGGATTACACACTCTCAGAAACCCACACGGTAACTACAGAAAACACAAAGCTCAGAACAGCCCCAGGAACGGCAGCCACTCTATCCCCACGCTCTCAACACACACAAATTGACCACAGCACTTGTCCTTTTGGAGCCTGGCCATACTCAGATCTGCTCAACATGATCTCCAACGCAACCACCACCAATCCACGAGAACTGGCACTTCAAGAGATTCTTTCAAGGTGCTACCAAACAATCTGCTCAGCATTCTTTCCATCTACAGCAGTGTAAGCCTAGCTCATTAGAGCGGACAAATCACACGTACAACTGCTTCCATACAATCTACCCCATGACACTGTCTCAGCTCCTCTCGAGATGGCCTCAAGGCTCCAAGGCAGCTTCCTTCTGAATGGCACACAAGCCAGAGAACACTGCAGTTATTCCCAAGGCCTCTGCTCCCAAGAAACTCTGGTTCCTGAATAAATGATTACCATTATTCCATTCATCAAGTGTCCCTTAAGCCTTCTATTATGAGTCTGAATTTTAAACAGGGGACTAGGCCTTTTATTAGGACCCCTAATCCATGTCCTCAGTAACATTTCTTTCAACGTTACAGAATCTGTCTGCAATCTCATTATTATTAGACTTTACCCTCCCTTCCTCCACCCAGAACAAAACTGCACTTCATGAGTGAAGGTAGCACTGCCTCCAATTTAAAAAAAGAAATCTACCAAGAGGAATATTATTAGAAAGCTTACTATATTTCCAGAATGAATGCGAAGAGAGCAACAGCCCTGTCTGCCTTAGCCGCCCCCATAACCTGAGGCCCTAGAACTGTGACTGGCACAGAAGTGCATGCCATAAATGAACAAATACATCTGAGCACCAACTACATAACAGGTACCTTATTTCAACTAATGCTCAGCAGAATACTATTAAGTCCTTTCTCCATAGACAGGTGTGAGACTTTGAAAGGTAAAGCAGCTTGCCCACAGATACCGCAGCACTGGAAAGGCTTCTTGGTCTCATCGCGCGTCTATCGTTTCCTACTTCGGGATC
The DNA here is from genome assembly GCA_004026745.1 of Myrmecophaga tridactyla. Classification (NCBI taxonomy): domain Eukaryota; kingdom Metazoa; phylum Chordata; class Mammalia; order Pilosa; family Myrmecophagidae; genus Myrmecophaga; species Myrmecophaga tridactyla. The sequence continues at coordinate 10,790 of PVIY010009322.1, read as the reverse complement.
AGAGTACAACACGAGGCTGAGGATCACAGGGACTTGTGTTGTAGAGAAGTCCCAAATAGTGTTACTATCTAGCAGCAACAAACCAAGAATCAGAAAACTCACTGGGCAACACAGAAATCAAAGCACCTACAATGCTAGTTCCACAGAAACAGAACCAAAGTCCATGGCTGGTGAACTATACGACATTCCCCGGGACCCCTCGAAGTTCAGTGTGGTCAGGTGATTAAGCTCTCCAGTGCAACGGGAGCGGCAGTCATGCAGACACTTCTGGGCCAGACGACCTCCTCGAAGCGCCTTTCCTCTTGCAGGCATCTTGGCAGACATGCACATCAGGCTGCAGTCATGCAGGGAAGGCCAATGTCCTATGGCTGCAGAAACAAGATGGAAGGACCCTGGATCCATGAACGATCAAGTGGAAGAAAGCGACCCATATACCCAGACAGCCGGCGGTTAGACAAAAAGAAGTAAGCCTGGCTCCTGTTTCAACACTACATTTTGGAGTCTCCTTCAAGAGCAGATGGAACTACCCTAACCAACACAGACCTAAAGAAAAATCTTCACACACTGATAGCATACTCTATATACAAATTAACACTGCATTGCTGTTGAAAACTCTGTATTAGTTTTGTTCATGGCTAGAGAGGTTTAGCAACTCAGAACTTCAGTAACAGTTGGCATAGAAAATCCCAGCTTGTTCATGCCTGGGATTTCAGTTTTATGCCAACCTATGGTTTTCTTTTTCTAGCCAATATCTCCTCAGGTAAGGTGATTTAAAAAGTTCAAAAATCTCCTTTTTTAGGTTTAGTTACTCTCCTCTAGACTAATTTTGATTTCAGTGACTATTACATTGGAATTGGAAATAATTCCTCAGAGATGCCTTACGAAATCTCTTTTATATCAAACTGCTTTTCAAAATTAATCACACAGGTGAGAATAGGCTTTGCATAAATAGATGCATTTTCTTTCACCTAAGGTTTTCCAAGCAGTGTACACAAATAAATGGATAATGTGTCCAGTCAGAATCCATCTCTTGAGAAGCAAAACAGCGCAGGTGAAAGATGCAAGCTAGTCTGAGCCAATGCCGCAGCAAGTGTTAGCAAACTAACAAAAGAAGCACCTGATAAATTTCAGACTAAATGGAATGGGGTGAAAGAAGAGGCCAAGACAGAAAACGGCCAAATGAGACTTGCTGTTAGGAAAGGAGAAGTTGAAAGGGGACTTAAAATAAATACACAAATAACTTAAAGCAACTTTAACTGAAAGTACTTGACAAACGGATACCGTCTTTAAAAAGGACATGCAATCTCAAAGGTGAAGATAAAGCAAACCTGGTATTATATTGAAAAGCATATGGCAAAATTTAAAAATATATATATAATGCTAAGTGAAAGAAGCCTTACGCAAAAGAGTACATACTGTATGATTCTATTTATATGAAGTTCAAGAACAAGCTAAACTTATCTATGGTAAAAAAAAAAAATGTTTGTCTGGGGACAGGAGTAGGCAAAATGACTGGTAAGGAGCATGAGAGAATTTGGGGGAGTGAAAGGAACATTCTATATCTTAATAGAAGTAAGGGTTAGATAGGTATATGTATTTGTCAAAATTCACAGAATGATACACTTAAGATCTGTGTATTTCACTGTATAAATTTTACGTCAAAAATATTAAAAAGTGTTGAACTCTTATTACTGATATTTATGCTGAAGTTTCTAGGGTCAGAGTGTACTGATGTGTCAGCCTGCACTGAAATGCCCTCAAAACATAAAATGAACTCACTGCTGGTTAGTATAAAGCAAATATAGTAAAACGCTCACAACTGTAGAATCTAGGTAGTAGGTATATGGGTGTTCCCTGCACAGTTCTTTCAACAGTATGTTGAAAATTTGTGATAAAAAAATTAGAGGAAAGTATATGGTGATTATGATGAGATCTGGTTTTCTGGATTGAAGAGGGGAAAGTAAGTCTTATCCAATAATTACTATTACTTCACAGAACATAAAAATGTAAGTGAACTCAAGTAACAGAAAATCAGGAGCAAATTAATACACATCCCAGAGAGACATATAATGGACGAGATCTCAAGTGGGGCAACCTCCCATTGGCCACACAATCTAACTCCAATCTTCCTTCCTAAAGGTATCTCAGCCTAAAAGTTTTATTACTTAGAATATTTTTTAACCGCTTTGGTAAATAAAGTCTTAAAACAAAGCATGTGACCTTGAATTGAAAAATATAATCCTGCATGTATGTCCTCTGGACAAACAAGCGTAACACAAATTCAAATACTGTCTATTTAATATCTCTGATACATCAAAACTAATGCTTCCTTTAGGTTTATGACATACTCTATAACCTTTAGTAAATTACGAGAGGAAAAGAAATCAAATTGAGTATCTCACATAAAAGACAAGTTAATCACCACACTGAAGATACCATCCATCACTTCTCCACAATGTTGTTGTTAATAAAATCCATTTTTGGAGTTGCAAAACCTAAACCAGGCAAAGAGATGAGTTTGGTTTTAGGCAGATTTAGTTAACGGCAATGTACTATTACCAAATGAACTATAAGGCTATCTTTTATATATTTTGCTGGTCTCCCAAAAAGCTAATAGCGTCCTTGTATAAAATAAGCCTTTGACAAAAATTCAAATCCTAAACATTTTCCAAACCTTAATGCAAGTCCTACCTTCTCTTCAAATGCTTCCCTATGTAAACACTTCACCGACCCACTGGGTCTTTCATCTGAAAAAACGTTACAGCGCCCTTCTACCCTATGATTTTATTTATACAGGAATCTTTTTCTAATATATCCTACACATGGTCATCAGCTCTGCTGGAACACTTAGAATGCCTCTAATTAGGCAGCCCATTCTATTTTACCATAGGTCTACTTGTTTAACAGTCCCTTATATTTCTGGATCAGTCACATAAGGAAGTTTGATTAGAGGTTAGCCCTGAGGTTCCTTTCACGCCTAACATTCTATTAGTCAGTTAATTTCCTGACTGTGCCAGACATTTTCCTGGGGCTGGACGACACAGATGGAGTGGCCTGCTTCCTGCCCTCACACTCTAGGGGACCCTTGTTAACTGGGAAATCTTAGAATGCCAGAGTTTAAAGCGTTCTCAAGATTAATCTTATCTGGCCCAACATCCCCATTTTAAAACTGACTTATACTCATGACCATGGGAAGCTAAGTGAGTTAGACAAGATCAACAACCTCTCATCCTACTTCTGGCTTCTGCAATAGGAAGGAAACTCTACTCTGCTCTTCTGCAAAATACTCCTTTCTCCAGAAAAGGTAAAAGTTTAGTTTTAAACATTCTAATGCTTAACAAAGATAACAAGAAAAACGGGAATGTTGTCATTATCCTTCTCTCATCCTCTGCAACATTTCCTACTGTGCTTGAGCAGAGGGATAGAAGTGATAAGTATTCTTCGGTGAAATGATAAAGAAAATAGTTAAGATTAACGGATGTTCTCCTGAAACCCTCCTAGGGCCTGGCTCCTCACTCCATCCACATTTCCTGTGCCAGCTCAGCCTCCCCTCTGCTGTGCAGCTTATTTCTGAAAGACCCGAGAGTTAACATGCCAAAGCAAGAGGATGAATTTAGAAAGCTCCACATAAGCAGACGCACAGCGACAGCAGCCATCAGACATCACCCAGATTTAACTGCCCTAAAATTAGCAGCCAGAGCAAAGCAGTTATAGGGATGATTGCGTCAGAGCTATTCTGACTGGCTAACTGCCAGTTTTAAACAAATTGTCCTGCTTTCTCTACCAAAGAAACAATATTTTGGAACAGAGCCAGCTAAGCATTTCAATGAATGTTCAAATTCTAGCTTCACTATTAATGTTTTATAATTCAATGACAAGGTGAACAAAGTCTGTATGGGGTACATCTGCAAGGGTGTTATTTTCTTTGTTGTAAGCACTTATTCTCTGGATGAGTAGAGTACTGTGGATGAATCCTTTTAAATATTTAAATGCCTGAAATTTATTTAGGGATTCGCATTCAACTGGCTTAAACAAAGATTATGCAAATCTAGCAAAGTATAAATGCAAAACAAAAATTGTTTCCCTCTTACACTTCTTTTAATCTTGGCAAAGACTCAGGAGCTAAAAAATGTTCTCTGCATGATCACAGAACCCACTCACTTCCCAACAAAGAATAAATATATAACCCAATTCAATCAGCAGAACTGTTACCTCACAACAAATGACAAAATTTCTAATTAAGAACAGACGGTCCACTGGCTGAAACAACAGGACATTTGTTAGATTAGAATGATAAGCTCATTAGCTCAACCCTGGACCCCCATTCCCCCTTTCAGGGATAGTAACAGAATTCCATCACATCAACTCTTCTCGTGCATCCACTGTCTTTATTTCCTTCCCACCTTCCTCCTGTCTCTTCATTCATTCATTTTTAACTATCTATTGAGGTCTTACAGACAGCTGTGGAACAGAGTACTATATTCGGAACTGAGACCTGGGTTAAAAGTGTTAAGAACTAAGATTCAGAAAACCACTCATTCTCTCTCTAAATCTAAGTTTTTCACATCTATGGAAGCGGATAACCCTACCAGCCTCAGAAGGTTCCTGTTAAGTACAGCGAAAGGATACAGCACAATAAATGTTTTCAAATTTACCTGCAGAAAGATCTCTCCCCAATTTTTTATTCTGGTTATAAGTCATAAAAGTTAGCCTCCCTCACTCATTCTTATCATCATTTACAACTTTTTAAATAGGAAAACAGATCCATTATTCCAAGCAAATGACTTACAATGACCATCAAAATTGGTTGGTAAATTAGGTAATTTTACTATTTCTCTGGCTAATCTCTCAGCCTTGCCTACAGCTCTCCTGACAGTACTTCTTAACACACAAATTTGAGTTCATATGGTATCTCCCTGACTTCATATAATACAGGAGTTAGTACCATGTCAGGATATAAAGATAAAAGGCTCCCACCATGTAAAATTAAAAGTATGCCTATTGAGTACCCACTGTATTTAAGGCATAAATAATATTCTAAGGTGCCTTGTAATCCCCAATTCAAAAGTACTCAATCACCTAAAGGCTTACTATATAGTACTGATGGGGTTTTAAAACAAATCATTTTTCCCTAAAAGAAACTGTAATTGCTAGCAGTATGAGAGATAAAAGACTGCAGGTAATGTTACACAATTCAGAAGTAATTTCTTTTCAGTTATCTTAATTAATGAGCCCAAGCCAGAGCTGTTAAGGGAGCTACAACCTCGCCTTACCTGATTCCAATAGGGCTGAGCAGTCGTCAGTTGGAACCAGACTTTGAAACCTGAGGCAGGAGTACACCACACCCTCTCAAGGAAGGGCATATCCCGGGGTGCCCAGACTGCCCAAAAGCATTCCCTTCTGAACGGGCCAAGAAAAGCCTTGATGGAACGGAAAGGACCCTATGTTAAAACCCTCTTCAGAAACTATTTTTCATTTTCACCAGTTTCATACCAAGAGTTCAATCAAAGGTCATTTCAAATGTTCGCACAGATCATTTACAATAGAAATAATTAGAACTTCAAGGCAAAACTAGTTAGCTCAACAAAAGCCAAGATAGAGTTCTTTCACGTTCAAACCATGACTCTCAATCATGCCTTTAGCAAATATTTATTAAAAGCCTACTGCATGGCAAAATCCACCTAGGTGCAGAGAACATAGGAACCCAAAAATGCCCCTGCCCATATGGCACTTACGTTCCATTAAGACAGAAGAGAAACATATAAAAATTAACATATGGGGCGGGCCACGGTGGCTCAGCAGGTAAGAATGCTTGCCTGCCATGCCCGAGGACCCGGGTTCGATTCCCGGTGCCTGCCCATGTTAAAAAAAAAAAAAAATTAACATATGACATCAGGTAATAATTATCACTGTAGATGAAAATAAAGCAGACAGAAGGGAGACAGTGTACAGGCAGGTGGGGTGGGGTGGGCACTGCTGATGAGGCTGTGCAGTACTAAATGTTATCACTGTCAGGGCAGGGAAGTTGAGTAAGTAAGTGATCTGCCTCTCTTGCACCTAGAGGTTGTAGGTGCTACGGTTCTGGTCAATAAAATGTTTGGAGAGGCGAATGATTAGTCACGTTCTTCTAACCCTAATCTAGAGGCAATGCCGACTGGGTGTGTGTGAGATGCAAGGCCAAAATCCTCGATAGTTCAATGCTTCCCAAACAGTTTAGCTCAATGGGACATTTCCACAAGAACAGGATCCCTCATGACACTATTTTTCCCCCAACAAATGAAATTTCAAACCAAGTAAACAGCAAGATGCTGCTCTACAAGGAAATAGGCCACAAAGTCAGAAATGCCCTCGGGAAAAAGAATACAGTAAACACTGGACCCAATAAGGACGGAGTCTGGCTTTGGACTGCCCTGACGAGTCTCCACAGGCCTCCAAGAAATTCTGTTTCCCAATAGTTATGAATTCGAACCAGACAAACCCTTGAGGTGTGGAAACAAAACGCTTCAACTTCTATTTATTTTTAATACCACCCTTCTCAATATTTATATTTTTATGTTTTATAGTGTCCATAATATCTTAGCATGGTAAATGTGTACATATATAAATTTGCAAACAAATATACAGGCATATATGCATATGCATGCATATACAAATATTTAGACAGGTGAATATTCAAAAGATTTTGTATAAATGGGATGCACACTGGAAAAAGTTTAGAGATACTACTAGAAAGCAACTGTTCTTTGGATTAAGGCATCAAACGTTTGAAATAGTAGTATTTCTCCTGTATGAAGAATTAAAACTGTAATTCCAAAAATTATTTATTAGAAACCTAGCATACATACCTAGAAGACAATAAAAGTAAGCATTACATTGGCTACACAGTCTACTATGCCCTAAGCATCATAGTCAGACATTTTTTTTTAATTTACACAATAGTGTAAATCATCTCAACATGCATAATTCTTTATTTACCCAAGAGTTCCTACTTTCCAGTATCAATTTTTTTTTATACTATGCAATGGGGGTCACATTTCATTCGTTTCCATGTGACTATCCCTTATTGCAGCACCATCTGTTGATTTTTTGAGTTTTTGTTGGTCCAGTAATTGAACACAGGTCTCCGGCATGGCAGGCAAGACTTGTAATACTCAACTACCCATATGCCCCCAATGTAACTTTTTTTTTAACCTAAGAGTAATTAAATACACAACTAAATATCCCAAATTTGAATTGCTCTGATTCCATGAAAAGTCCACTAAAATGTGGTTTCTTCCAGCAGATTTAGCAAATATGCAAAAGTGAAAAATAATGGAGTAATTTTCTAATTGGCTAAGTTCATGATGCCCATTACAGCTAAATGTTCATTTATGAAATAAGAAGCAGTACATCAGCTAATTAAAACTCCTGCAAAACAGAAAAAAATTATGGTTCTCCTCCCTTTCTGAAAGTAATCAAAAATAAAATGATACTAAACAGGACAGGAAGTTTAAGAAAGCCCCAAAACACAGATTTTTTTCTATCATCTCTTCAGTGCCTAAGGCCTCCAATGTAAGTGTGCCCTAGTTTCTCTCATTCATTCATTCTGCTCATCATTAAGTCAACATTTCCTAATCACCAGCTATTTGCAGAGCGCAGTTCTAGTTACTAGGGTACTAAAGTGAGCCAGGGTAAGCTCAGTATTTTTTTCTTATTAGAATAACTTGGTCAATAAAATGAACAAAGGAAGTCTGACACACGCTCCTTCACAGTATCTGTGTAGAAAAGACAGAGATATAAGGAATAATCATAAGAAATAAAGTGCATCAGTACTTAACTGTAACCCATCCCCAAAATGTGATTCCTTGTAAATCCAGAAGGAAGCTTCTAGTAGTACAATCATGGTTCAATCCAATTTAACATTTCATCTAGTGATACTTAAATAAAGTACCTTAAATATTTTAATAAAGATGTAATTTAAAGATGTAAAAATAAATAAAGTAACTTAAATAAAGATGTAAAAGACAGTCTGATCCAACGTGCAGACAGCATATCTTTTGGATGGCAGGCAAACTGCAAAAAACACCATGGGAAGAGAACCAGCTAAAATAAAGAAATCCAAGGACCACAAAGGTTAGATTCTGCAATGACAGCACAAAATGGGAAAGATGCAGCTTAATGGCAGCATGCGATCAAGGACTCAAGGATTTTAATAAACAGGAAATTCACTGAATGAGCAACATAGCCACCAAAAAAGTGAAGGCAAACTTGGATTTTATCAAAATAGATGAGAAATCAACTTGAAGAAAGGATATCCCTACTCTACTTTATATTGATCGAGCAATTGCCACTAGAAGCTTTCTGGGCCCAACATTAGCAAGTATTGTTCAGTACGTAACTGAAATACTTCAAAGGAAGGATTTGTTCTATAGGCCACCAAAAGAGTAGAATTCAAAATAATAAGTAGGTTGAATTAGATTTCAATTCTGCAGATCAAAACAAATTTCTAATAGCCAAAAACAACAGAAAGGGAGAGATCCCCATTACCGGAAATGTTCAGGCATTGCTAAAAGACCACGTGCAGAGATCATACAAAGGGGATCCATGGTGGTTTGAAGCTGTTCATATCCCCCAAAATATGTTCTTAAATCTAATCCATTTTTGTGGGTGTGAACGCTTTGAAATTAGGACATTTTGATGAGGCTACTTCAGTTAGGTGTGGCCCAGCCCAATACAGATGGGTCTTAATCCTATTACTGGAGTCTTCTAGAAGCACAATAAAATATAGACACAGAGAGGGAAAGCCACAGGAAGCAAGAAAGCTGAACATTAACAGAGCCCAAAGAAAAGGAAGATACCAGGAGACACCTCCACGTACCTTGCCATAGGACAAACTAAGGAACAAGGATTGCCAGCAGAGGGTCTTCAGGAAGAAAGCATGCCTTGATGCCTTGATTTGTATTTTCCCAACCTAAAACCATGAGCAAATAAACTCCCATTGTTTAACCCGACCCATTTCATAATATTTGCTTGAACAACCTAGTAAACTAAAAATAAGATCTAAGCTTCAAAGAAAGGTTAGTTAGGCTGGTCAGTGATTTCCAGACCCTGGTCCTTAGTGAAGTTTTCACTGGTCTGTGCAAAAGGATAAAGTATCTGTGCATACAGGTGGAATGTGCTTGGGAGTGGTGGGTAATTTAAACAAATTTACTCCTAGATAGACGAACTTTCCTCCCATCTGACAGCATATCTAGCCCTACCCTGCATTTTTTTTTTTTGTATATCAATGTATTTTGATGAAATACACTGAAAATAGATGGTACATACTACTGTTGTTAATTTTCAGACACTTTATGTAGCAACATTAAAAGCCGATGTATTCTGGGTGGGCAACAGTGGCTCAGTGGCAGAGTTCTCGTCTGTCATGCTGGAGACCCGGGTTGGATTCCTGGAACCTACCTATGCCAAAGACAAAAAAGAGAGCGAGAAAAGCCAACATCTCTGGCAAAATTTGCTGTTGTGTGTGTTTTTGTTGTTGTTTTTAAAATAATTTCATGGGCTGATGAGACCAAAAGTACAGGAACAACAGGAAGAGATCATTTTTAAGGTCCCTTCTGGTCTAGCAATGCTATAACAACTAGACAAACTTACTGCATGTTCTCTTTTTTCCAGTCTCCCAACTGACTATATTGTGTTGAACAGTAAAAAAGTTTATTATTCCGGAATTGGATTACAGTAAATATGATATCTCATAAGAAACAGAATCTCAACAATGGGTCAGATCTGGCTCCCTTCAACCACTGCCGATCTTTGGAACCAAAGCTTAGAAATCAAATTTGGAAAGGATCAAATAAATTTATCTCTGAAGTTGTGAGGCATTTAAATTCATATTACACTGTTAGTATTCCTTTAAAAAGAGTCACAGCTGAAATGTAACTAGAAGAGAAAAGTTAATTTCTTAAATAAAGATTTCAAGGTAAATCAAGCAGCTATAACTCTCTGGGATGTTTACATGTAAACTTATTGATCTATAAACCAAGGCAAAGAAAAGACACAATCATGAAAAATATATAACCTATCCCAACCGGAGAATCATTTTCATTACTTTAATACATTTATTTTAAACGACAAAGATCCTTAAAATGTTGGCACTAAGTGGGATAATGGAAAACTTCATCCAAACTCATTTGTAAGATGAAGAAACTGAGGCTCAGAAAGTAACTGGCGATTCAAAAGATTATTTAGGGACCAGGCAGTAGAGCTAAGGAACCTGAAGTTCTTTATGTAGCTCTTTCTACTTTATCACTCAGCAAGGGAATTAGGCACATCAGTAGAAGCAGATCATCCAGAACAGGGTTTCCTATATTCTTCAGGGATATATGCAATATTTCATTCAAGTTCAAAACAGAAAAAACAACTTTGCTTTTCAGTTAACAATAACAGTCTAAATTTTCTTCAAATTCAGGATGTCTTTGAAAGGATTTGTAACCCTAAACTATCACCATAAGTACATAACAAATTCAAAGACTTGCTGCCTTCTTCAAGCTCCAAAAAACTTGCATTTACTAATTATGGCTGTGGGAACAGGAACACTTAGTTCTTTGCAAAGAATGCAGTAAACACAACCCTTTTTAAACTACCAAACACAGCACTTCTAAATAAGTTTCTCCCATTGCCAAACAATTGCCCTTTCAGGATAGCTCACTAGTTAATTTCCTCACTTTCAGGAATAGTTAGCTTTTCAAAATGAACAACTCATTTCCTCTATCTGCCTGAGGTAAAAAGAATCCCCTAAGAATATGTTGTTGGTA
>PVIY010009321.1:26009-73304 GCA_004026745.1 Myrmecophaga tridactyla | reverse complement strand
AAGATTTTACATACCATACCCCTTACCCCTCGCTTTCATTATCACTAGCATTTCAAACTAAATTTATTTTAACACTTGTTCCCCCTATTATTTATTTTTATTCCATATGTTCTACTCATCTGTCGACAAGGTAGATAAAAGGAGCATCAGACACAAGGTTTTCACAATCACAGCCACACTGTGAAAACTATATAATTATAAAGTCATCATCAAGAAACATAGCTCCTGGAACACAGCTCTACATTTTCAGGCAGTTTCCTCCAGCCTCTCCACTACATCTTGAACAACAAGGTGATATCTATTTAATGTGTAAGAATAACCTCCAGGATAACCTCTCAACTCTGGAATCTCTCAGCCATTGACACTTTGTCTCATTTCACTCTTCCCCCTTTTGGTCCAGAAGGTTCTCTCAATCTCTTGATGTTAATTCTCATCTCATTCTAGGGTTTTTCTCAATCCCTTGATGCTGAGTCTCAGCTCATTCCAGGATCTCTGTCCCACGTTGCCAGGAAGGTCCACACCCCTGGGAGTTATGTCCCACGTAAAGAGGGGGAGGGTGGTGAGACTGCTCGTTGTGTTGGCTGGAGAGAGAGGCCACATCTGAGCAACAAAAGAGGCTCTCTTGGGGGTGACTCTTAGGCCTAGATTTTAAGTAGACTTGACCAATCCTTTGTGGGGTTAAGTTTCATATGAACAAACCCCAAGACTGGGGGTTCAGCCTATAGCTTTGGTTGTCCACCCTGCTTGTGAGAATATCAAGAATTCAACTTAGAGAAATTGAATTTCTCCCCGTTCTCACCATTCCCCGAAGGGGGCCCTGCAAATACTCTTCCACTCATTGATCGAATCACCTGGGATTCATCAGGGCATCACTCTGGACAAACCAACAAAATCTCATGTCCTACCTGAGATTCCAAGTACTTATGGTGTTCAAACTATCTACATAAGTTATATTAGGAAATGCACTAGTCAAAATACAAATTTTGTAACAAATAAACATTTTTTGCTTTAGTCTCACACATAAGGTGATATTTTAAAATATTAATTACCATTTATTTTCAGCACCCTACAATAATGACATTCCTTTGTTCTTCCTCATGCAAAAACATTTTTAAAATTTGTACATTGTACATTTCACTATTATTGTACACTCTAGGCATTCCTAGATTATACCATCTCAGTCTTTATCGTGTTTCTTTCTTCATCAGCCTTTCTTGAGTGAAGGTAACCTCTTGTTGGTGCTTTAAATTTGGACATTTTTATAGACTTGCTTTAATTGGGACATTTTCTCAATTAAATTGGGACATTTTCTCAGCCTTAGAACTGTAAACTAGCAACTTATTAAATTTCTCTTTTTAAAAAGCCATTCCATTGCTGGTATATAGCTTTCCAGCAGCTAGCAAACTAGAACATCCCCCTTAACTTCAAGATAGAAAACTTTCACCACCTTTAGGAATCCCTAAATATGTTCTAGTATTATTCAGTTTCATGTGTTGCTGAGGTTTTGTGTTTTGCAGAAAAATAAACAACTCCATGGCATTTTAAATTAGGCTTACATGATTTTAATTTAAACGTCCTTCAAGATGATAGCCACATAGTAATGTTACTGAGTGTTTCGGGATTTTCAGCACATAGGAAATTTGGACTTCTTCCTTTGCAATATACATAAAACCCCTCACTGACATGAGTTTCTATCTTTCTTTTTTTTTTCTTCCTGTTATCATCTGCCACCTTCCTCCATCCCATCCCTCAATGTAAAAATGCCAGAAACTGAAAGTGTTTGGTCAGGTTGGCACAGCAACAAATGCAGCTGGTGGTGGTAATAAGTCGTGCAGTTTGTTTTTAACCAGGGACTCAATCTTTCTAGATCTCTGAAAAATGTAATTTTCATTTATTTTTCATTTACATATTTGCTCATGCATAGAACCTGTTATGCCTACGCCCAAATCTAAACAAATTTACTTTGGTAATCCACTTATTCTCTGCAGTTATAATGAACTCAACATTTGGGTTGGAAGAAAAAGAAGCAGCAAAGATTTTGAGGTCCTACAAATTTTATTCTTATACTATAGTTCCTGGAATGTCAATCCAAATCTACAATACAACTTACGCTCATCTTAAAACAGAAAACATTCTACTCATGGTATGACATAGAGCAGTGTGGATTATACCGCACAAGTGAGACGATATCACAAGTGGCTAGCATACATATCCTAACTGGAATTAATTGTAGGACCAACTCTGAATGCTTTCTTGCTCTCACTTCACATCCCCAACTAGGTTTAAGCTTTCTTAATTTAGTGAAACACTTTTTCATGAAACACTCTTATGAAAACAATAGGTGTTGCTTTTGATTCCTTTACCCCCACAATTATATTATTACATCGAATGTAATTTTCTAATGTCAGCAGAGCCCTCTCAATTTCCTCCTGGATCAACAAGTCTACTGCTAATATATAAATATTTTGCTCTTTGATATTCCTTTCTTTGATCTAAGGAGCTGATTCCTGTTTAAATGAAAGTAAACATCTTTAAAAGGAAAATGTGTAAGGATGGTATCAGTCATTAATACTATAGCATAAATCTTTGAATTCAGGTAGTAAACATTTACTACAGCGCTTTTGAGACCCTGTGTCAGACCTAATGATGTTAAACACATCCTTCGAGGAACAAGGAGAATTTTGACTTTGTCGTCATTTCATTGAGCAATGTTGGCAATTTGGTTCAATTTTGGACTTGTTTGTCATCTATGAATTGAGTGGGTTGGATTAGATCAACCGTTTTCTAGAATTCTGGAGGTTTTCAGGTTCCCTCTCTGAAAGAAAGGGAAAAAGGGAAAGGGCTCTCTCGAGAGCAGCTCCTGATTACATTATTCACATTTTGGGCCTTTGCGCAACATTTCTTTTTAAGAAAGAGTTGTGCAACTAAAATATTAAAAATGAACAATTCTGACAACTAGTTGATTTTTCAAGTGTCTTAAAATTGTAACCTTCAATTACCTTCAATATTCTGTAATTTAACTCTAATTTATCTTTACAGTAAGGTACCCTAATGAGAAGACACTTTCAGTGGAGAGAGGCATAGAACACAAATTGGGAGGGTTTCTGGGCAATGGCCGAGGAGGGGCAAGGTGCTTGGTATGTATGTGTGTGTGGGGAGTTGTGCCAAAGCAAACTTTGCCAGTTTTTCGATTTTGCCTGAGGCTAGCCCTGGGGCTCATCAGAGCTTGGGCCACTTACTCTGTGGTTGATCCCTTGGAATGAGAGAAAAAGTTCCTCTCAGAGACTATGGAATTTCCACAAACAGTGGCACTTCAGAAATGTCATCTTTGTCTCTAGGAAGTAGATTATCTGCCACTTTTCAAAAAGAAGTTTGGGGCTTCAACAGTTCCTCTGGGCATATCTCAGCAAGCAAAATGTAGTTTAAAAAAGAAGCATTAAGAAAAAGAGCTTTCCCTAAAAGCATCATATCTGATATGAAGAAACTCTAAATACAAACCATATTATGCCTTTGGCTCTTTGCCTCCACCCTAAATTGGAATCTTGTCTGGAGTTGTTGCAAAACAACTTTCTTAACAATTTCAAAAGAAATTTCAGGACACTCTTTCAAAAGTCCGTTAAAATGTTAGGAAATGCGAAATCACTAAAAATCTGATTTGAACTGCCTGAAACACAGAAAGGCTGTTGTTCATATTATTTCTATGACACTCAGATAAAAATCTCTTCCTGGATTGGGAGTAAGAATGTAAAGATTGTAGGCTATCTGGAACCAGTTGCCCCTGGGCATCCTTTTCATTGAGGTCCATTAAGACCGAAGCTTGACAGAAGCTACCTCTATCCTCACCTTATTAAACTCTGGACACTTACGATCTGAATCAAGTCAAATAAGCAAATTTCAAAGAGTCTCTGAGCAGCTGTCGTAAAAGTGGAGGTCACAGAGTGTGGGTGTTTAGACCTGGGAGCCTTAGCATCCTATTGTTGGCACTGACGGTGACTACATTTGTATGTGGAGAGAACAAAGGACATCAGTTCTGAAGAATGCAATTCTCAGATGGTAAAGTAGGCAAGGAAAGATAAGTAAACACCAATGGCTAGCTTAAGGATTGTGGCAGCTTGGAACAATGTACTCTAGAAAACATGCTCTCAAATTTAACCCATTCCTGTGGGTGTGAACCCTTGTAGATGGGACCTTTTGATAACGTTACTTCAGTTAAGGTGAGATCCAACTCAATCAGGTCGGGTCTTAATCCTCTTACTGACGGCCTCATGGGGAAGACACAGAAGGAGAAAGTCAGAGGGGGCAGCCAGAAGCTGATAGTCAGTGGAACCCAGAAGAGAAGGGAGAGGCCAGGAAAGGCTGCCTTGTGCATTGCTGTGTGATAGAGGAGTCCAGGTTCAAGGATCCCTGGCAGCCATACACAGAACGCCAGTCTTTGGGGAGAAGGCATTGACTTGATGATGCCTTTATTTGGACTTCTAGACTTCAAACCAGTGTTTGAGCAAACCCTTCGCATAGTCTTTGCTTTAGCCACAAGGAAACCAAAGCAGGGACTAAAGTATAGATAAAATGGAATTGTCCAGGGAAACGTCTCAGTAGTCTTTGAACCTGCTCAGCCTTGTGTGTGACTTCTGGCCAAAAACAAGCCTGGATTTTAGGCATGTGGCAGGTGAAGATCTTGTTGAATGCTGATTCTATTCAAACTGGAGGAATTTAAACACTTATCAGGAGAATCCAAATGCCCAGTGAGTTCTAATTGTAAATATGTCTTACAGTTAGAACTAAGAGTAGCAGAATAAGTGTGAGGTACTTGGTGGGAGTGATGGATGGGTTGGGGACAAAGAATAAGCCTTGCTGTAGGTACCAGGCTGGGTCCTGTTCTTTCTTTAATCTCTATAATTCTTCTTGGAAAGGCACCATTCATAGTAAAGGGATATAATTTGGTTTACACTTGGTCCTCCAAGAGGTAATATCTATAAAATGGGCATGTTACTAGTTACTGAAGATGCCAGATGATTTACTCTGTGTAAAATGCTATTTTTTTCTTACTAAATCCAAGGTGGGTATAAAGTGGCAGTTCTTTCTATCAGTTCTAACTCTTTATTTAATGCTCTCTTCAATAGAAAGCAGTAGAATATGATGCTTCCCATAATACTGAGAATTTCTAGGGAAACAGGCTACTCTATTGCAGGAAAAAGAAAGTCAAAACTGCAGTATCTATGCATTAATAAAGTAAAAACAACCAAAGAATTAATACTGTTTTTGTGTTAAATTGAGGATGCTGAGTATCGCATAATCTTGGTGCTATTTTCTGCTTCTGCTATGACTTGGCAAAAAGATCTATCATGCTGCATAGAGCAAAGGCTATGTTCTCATGAAGAATGGAAGAGATAGAGTCTGATAAAGAGGACTTGTGCCTCCAAGTACAATGGCAGTGCCTTCTGTCTGATTGTGCAGTATCTCTAGTCAGTGAAGCCATGAGATCATTCAGAAAATTTTCTATTAATTGTGGGGGGCCTAGATAAGAGAGAGAAGCTAAACTTTAAAATGCAAGACTAGTTTAATCAAAACCAAGTGACCAGGGTGCACAGGTAGTGCAGTGGTGGAATGCTCATCTTCCATGCAGGAGACCCAGGTCTGATTCCCAGAGCATGCACCGCCCCCCACCCCCAAAAACAAAAATGAAAACAAAAGCAAAAAGCAAGTGACCATGAGTTGTTTGGAACTCAGAAGGAAAAAGGGAATACTTGAAAGCAGCTGTGATAACCAAGCTCCAACGCCACTGTTCCTGCAAATGGCTTCCACTAAGTGGGAAAACTGTGGTATTCCAAGGTAAAGATAATAAATCGGGTTAGGGATCTGCCTGGAACGGGGAGTGTACTCTGACCTCTGGGAGAGGGTTTTGCCCTCTCAGGAAGCCTCGCCACATCCTATGTGTACACTGGATGACTAATATTTATCATTGAGCCATGTGATGAGACGGTGGACAAAGGTTATCCCTGGTCACTTTGGGTCTCTCACCACAACTTCTCCTCTTGTGGAATGCGATGTGTTGCTGACCTCATTCAGGAACTTCAGTCACCACCTAATGCTATTTTATAAATACAGCTCAGAATACCTGGGTGTGTGTTAGGACAGCTTATCACACATACCGCAAGCTCACCCCGACTCTCAGTTGCAAAAGCATTCTCCCAACACTTCCTTTGCCACTGCAGCTGAACTTTGATTGGCTGTGAATGATGTCATGACACTGTTTATTTTTCTGTGAAGGAAGGGACCTGATTGTGAAGTGCAGGCCCGCACTTTGTTAGGTAATAGGAGGGGCTCTATACATACATCCTGAACTGCGCTGTACTCATTTACTACGAGCCTATGATGTGGCAGTTCAAGGAAAGACACACCAACTGTGTGCCGTTTGTTATTTACAACTTTTGGAAGTTTCTGTTTGCCTTGGGTGCTTCCTCTTGGACTATCTCTATAAGCTTAGTATTCGGGCCCTACTGTTAACTGTGTCTTCCACAAACACAAGGCAATCTGTTAGGCCCAATTTGAAAGGAGATTTACAGATAGAATTCCACCTTGACAAAGTTTTAAGATAAGTAGGCTTTGTTTATAATTGGAAGTTGAATTGCAAGGACTTTACAGCTCATTTCCACAAAGCAGAAACTGCCTGTAAAGAAGGCAACTGACTAGGTGGTTTTAGAAAAATATTAACATATTTCATGAGCTTAGGTTAACTTTCTGGTACTTCTAGAAGGGTAGGAAAATGCTCACTTGAAGAGTCCACAAATATTTGCTGAAATCATAGATAAAGTGAAATGTATGCAATATTAGCTAGATATCAAGTAATGGACCAAAATAATGGAGAGATAAATTTTATAAAAATGTCCTCAAAGTTATTCTTTTTTCTTTTTAATTTTTAAGTATGATATCATCTTGCTCTATGCAAGATATATGGCAGAATTCTGAAAGCTAAGTAAAAATGAGAACAATGCATTATCACAATTACTTTTATTATGATTTGGAGGTATATGAAAAGTTATGAGCTCCAATTTCATAAAAATTATTTTTAAGAATCCAAGAGACATACTGGGGCAACATTCAGGTTTTGAATTTTTGACGCTTTCATATCCTCATTAATCATTTACCTGATAAACCTAATTAATGTTTGTTGATGCTGATAAGGGATACTTGATATGATATGAGCATACTCACTAGCACCTATATATTAAAATATTCCTCAAAGTTAATTCTTGTTTCACTGAGAGCTGTGCCTGGCTCCATGGGATTTCAGGATGCTGCAATATTCTTTCAGGGAATTCAGCAAAACTCACTGCTTTCCTAGGTAAAATTCAAAATACCGAGTGTTTATTATACCACATTCATTTTCTAAAACATAAATTTACATCATATAAACATAAATTTGATTCTCATAAGAAGATGTATTTGTCTCGAACCTATTCAACTTCTTTAGATAAATATTTATAGCTATTAAACCAAAATTCCCTAAAATGTCTAAACTCAAGAGGTAAAATCACTGTGAAATATATTTAATATTAAGAAATTCTGTAAAAGATTATAAATCACCAAGCTGTGGTAGACTTTATAGACTCACAGCTTAGATAAGAGCAGAAAGATCTAAGAATAATCTATGGCTTACAACATCCAGTCTATCTGCAGACACTTGCTGTGATGGGGAGCTCATTCTTTGGACTTTACATGGCTTTCACAGAAATTTTAACTGGTTGACTTTGACCAACAGTCTTAACCACTCTGCATCTTATTTTTTCACTTGTAAAGGGCTTTAGTATTTTTTTGGTTCCTAATATGTGTTTGGCAACCCTAAATCTTTTGGGCAAGACCAAGGCAGGGTATAAATAAACAGATATATGGAATGAAAAAATATATGGTGCACAGATATTGTAGGCTGTGAGCTTATAAAGTTGTACATGACAGTAGTCGAAAGGGAGAGACTGGGACATAAACAGTGATGAAGACCATATGGTGAGTGATTTCATAAGACACAAAGAATTTAGGGAGCACTGAAGATGCACTTATTTGCTCTTTTAGCAGCTCCCTCCCACTCAAGTTCAAGGTGCTGATTTCCTACAAAAACAGAGCAGTGGCTGTGCTCCCAGGATAAGGACTCCCCTCTAGGTGTCTCCTACCCGCTCCTCTAGGGTCCCCTGGATTGTAAACTCCCATGAAGGCAGGGTTCCCATCTATTCTGTTCAATCTTTTATTCATAGCACTTAGCCTAGAGCCTGGCATGTGGAGACCCTCAATAAGAAACATTGGAATAAATAAATGAACAGTATCCAGACTTTCAATAGGTATCTTTGGAATAAATAAATGAACCATATCCAGAAGCTAATGGGGAGCTACTAAAGGGAGTTACATAAAATAGTGACATGCTCATTCCTTCCCTTATGACTCCATCCAGAAATTTAACTCCAACAGTGTGGGGACACAGATTACAGGTGACTTGAGGTAGGGAGCTGTGGAGGAGAGTATTGTAATAATTCAAGTTGAGAGTGATGAAGGGGGGAAATAGGGGAATACTCAAGACACTGGGTGATTGCCTTGATGATTGACTTGGTATAGGGGACCAGGAAATGGAAAAGGTTGAGGATGGTGTCCTCAGTTCTGGCTTTAGGCACTTGGGGAAAAGGAGCTGGTTCAAGAGACAGACTCTGAGTTCAACTTTGGACATGTCATGCTGAAGGTGCCTGTGGCAGGTAGACGGGGAGACAACCACTGGGCACCCAGCAGACCAGATATGGAGCTGACATTATGGACACTGCTGTTGATTCCCCAAAGCCTATTCCACTCCTCTTCCAGTGTGATTTGGGAAATTGGCCTCATCTGAAAGGTAGGTCTGATCGATCTAAAAGTATTCCTATTTGCCAGTTATTGACTCAGAAATAGCTATGTGGTTGAATTCCCATTAATGGCAGCAAAGTAAAATCAGAAGCAAAGTAATGGCATTTTCAGTTTTTGACATTTAATACAAATATATTCATCTTTATTCCAATGCAGTAGTAAAATCTAATTCTCAGCATGTTTTTATGGAGGAAGAAGCCTACAAAGGCAAAAGTGTCTACAGCCTGCAAAAGTCAGAATGCATCCCTCCTATCTACTTCTCCCCTTTTGTTGCTTATTTATTATTATTATTATTATTATTATTATTATTTTACATGGGCAGGCACTGGGAATCGAACCCGGGTCTCCAGCACGGCAGGCAAGAACTCTGCCGCTGTGCCACCATCACCCACCCGTCGCTTATTTTTTCTCTTCCCATTCTTTTCTTCATCTTTCTCTCTGCCTTACCCTCTTCCTATCCCTTATTTTATTTCCTGTTATTCTCCTACCTTTAGCATTTGCAGGCCTCTTTCCATAAAGACTCTTTCATGTCCAATGACAAACTAAAATAAAAACACATTTTCCCTCTGTTGGCTTTACTTTCCTGCCTCAGCTCTTTAATTCCTCAAGTTACCAGCTTTCACAGTGGCTGCCCATAATCCCTTTGAGAATGGAAGACTCAGGATAGAGAGTTTGAAACACACCTTCTGAAACTGCAGCCTCATGAGAGCCCGAGTCTCTGCATTTTTCACATTGGAACACAGTAGAGAGGAGGGACAGTAACTAGGATTTAAGTGCCGTGGAGGCTGACCGCACAGTGACAGCTCACAGTGAAAAAGAATGCTCTTTTTTTTTTCTTTTTCATTTGTTTTTGGTGCAGTTCTGAGTGTCACATATTTATTAATTTTGGTACTCAAGCCAATTTACTTTGGGAGTGAGGTGCAATTTTTTTATTATTTTTAAGTCATGTCGGTAAGAGTGTTGGCTATTATTTTAGGTGATTAAGAAAGTAAGCTTGGCTAATTTTAGATGATCAAGTTTCCTAGTATGAACTTTCCTTTAAAAAACTAATTTTGAGATGTTATCATTTCTATTTCCTGCTTATGGAGTACTTAATGTTGGAAGCATTCCTTAGTTCAAGAGAATTTCATGCCTGTGTAATTTTCAAGTTTTATTGTCTTCCAGCTAATTTGCCTGACTTAGGGTCCTTACTGCTTCTTAAATTTCACAAAATAAATGCATTAAGCAAAAAAGCACACACACCAAAAACAAACCAACACTAAACTCCCGCCTCCAATAACTCCACTGTCACAAGGGAGATAAACATAAAGGAAGAAAGAGAGTGGCAAGTTTCCTGTTTCGTGTATGCCTTGAATTCTAATGATTTCTTAAAGACATGTTTAAAACAAAACAAAAGGAAAGACAAAAAACTGATGTACAGATCATTAAGAATGAATTTCCAAACTCTAACATACAATATAATGTCTGATTCACCATATAAATTCACACTGATTACCCAGGACGATTTCCAGATGTTCATTCTCTGCTTGTAATTAAGTTATGGCAAAAATTATAACTTACCTGCTTTTCTTTTCTGTTGAACTCTCAATAGAGACATGACAAAAGTATTCATTGAGATATTTTTCATGGGAGTCAACCCCTCACATGAAAGAAATCCTCTTCCTCAAAAATCTCCTATTTACTTAAATCCGCTCCTAATTTTAACTAAAAAAGAGAAAACTGAGCTAAGAAATGTGATGAATCGATACCTCAAGTCCATTATTTGGGAGGAAATTACCACAGAATTTGCATGACAGAATAGAAAATCTATACAAGTAATTATTGGATCAAAGACATGCAAGGGAATAAGAAAAATTACAATGGGCAGTAAAATGAAATCTTCAGCGAAAATCAAAGTGTCATGGTACAACAGGATATGAAAGTTGTCTTTTTATGTGCTTGGAAATGAAATTATAAGTTGGTGAAAATATGTGCAATGTATCAACTTGAATGAGACAGTGTGATGTACAACAGCTAGAGAAAAGAAAGATGCCACATGATGAAGGGAACAGAAAATCGAGTACACAAGACAATAGTTCAAAGATACGTGTTATGTAGAAATCATTACAATATACTAATGAAAGAAGGGAGATGGCAGCATCATCAGACACAGGGCAATAAAGCGGAGTGGAAACAGTGAGAGACAAGGAAGGAGGCAAAATAACTTGCCAAGAGAAAAAGGATGGGGAGGTAGAATGAGAGTAAGCGCCAGTGCAATGGTTCTGTAATGACTTGTTTCTCATGAAAAATGCATTATCCTAGAAGGGAATGATTATCCTCCCCCCTCAGACTACTTTGATTTGTGTGTCTACAATACAACAAACCCTCCGGGATGCAGCCGATGAGTTCAGAGGATCCAGAATGATCAACCGTAGACTGCCATTCCAGACACCAAATGCAGTGTAAATAATTAAATATCAATGCGAGTTAGCAAACATTTATCTAGTGTGCACTCTTAGAATGATGCATACATCATATTCTAACAGAAATTTGGGGTCCGGACAAAAAAGGAAAAACCCAAATGAAGCACAATGGTGATTTGAGAGAGGGGACTCAAAAAGGGTAAATATAACTTAGGTCAGTCATTCTTAGCCTTTTATGGAATAATGGACTTTGTGTGTGTGTGTGTGTGTGTGTGTGTGTGTGTGTGTGTGTGTGTGTGCGCGCGCGCCAACGTGATGAAAGCTCAAGCCTTTACCCAGGAAAATACACATTTGTGCGTGCCGACAAAATTTTGCTTATGTCAGGAGGTTTATGGAGCTTCTGAAGTCTGGTTGTGGACTCCTTGGTTTAAGATTTTAGATCCTGAATTTAGTAGGGACAGTTTTTCATAGGCCACTATTTAAACTATTTGCTGATTCACTTCAGTTACTACCTTTAGAACTCTTTGAGTTAATAAATTTAACTAAAAAATCAGGCACAAATGTGAAGCTGTCATTAAAACAACTACCTCCTAAATCTTCCAGAGGAGTTTGACATTTGGAGTTTATCTGTTCATTTATGCATTGCTGTGTTGTAACAAAGGCAGGTTTAATTACAAGAGTCATAACAATCCATAATATAAAAAAAAATCCAAAATGTTGTTGGAGTATTGGTTAGAGTACGTTAGGCTGCAAGTAATAGAAAACCTGACAAGTAGGGGTTTAAATGAATTGGTGGTTATTTTTCTCACATAATGGAGGCCAGAGGTAGGCAATTGTTCAGTTATGCCATCTAAGACCCAGGCTTCTTAAGTCTGCTCCATTATCCTTAGGGTGTTTATTTCCATCACATTTATAGCCTCATTGCCTCAAGTGAGCTCACCTAGAGTAATGTGAGGACAGTGATGCCCTTGAACTTCCCCTCCATAATTATTATTTTTCACAACCAGATCTTGAATAAGACTGAAGCCACAGGGAGTTGAAGGCTGTAAGCTCCAGCAAGAACCTACCTGGAGCACAAAAGCCTACATGACTGATAAGGACAGCTATATATGCTTTGACAGTTAAGCAGTGAGAGAATAGGTTAAGTGCTCCTTCTAAAAATTCAGAAGCATAACCAAGACACATGCCTGACGGATAAATGTTCACTGACTGCTGGATTTGGGTTCCAAGAAGAGGTCATCATTCTTTCCATCACAATCCCGTAGTACTTTGTGTCTATCTCAATGATACAACCCCCATTTATGTAGCTCGATTACTTGCTATGAACTTACTCATTTTGTCTATTTATTATTTATCTATATTATATGTCTGTAATATTTGTATATAACACATGACAAACCTAAAGGGAAAAGATTTTCTTTTATAGACCAGTGAGTGGGAGTTGCTTAGGTGGGACAGCTTTACGCTTACAAATCAAAGGCAACTTGCTCCATGCTATTTTTTTTGCAGTTTTTTTTTTTTTTTTTTGACTTTTAAAAAGGGGAATTAAATAAGTTGCTAGTTTATAGTTCTAAAGCTGAGAAAATGTCCCAATTAAAGCAAGTCTATAGAAATGTCCAATCTAAGGCATCCAGGGAAAGATACCTTGGTTCAAGAAGGCCGATGAAGTTCGGAGTTTCTCTCCCAAGTGAGAAGGCACATGGTGAACATGGTCAGGGTTTCGCTCTCACCTGAAAGGGCACATGGCAAACATGACGTCATCTGCTAGTTCCTCTCCTGGCTTCCTGTTTCATGAAGCTCCCTGGGAGGCATTTTCCTTCTTCATCTCCAAAGGTTGCTGACTGGTAGACTCTGCTTCTCATGGCTATGTCGTTCTGCTCTGCTCTCTCTGAATCTCTTTTTTTATTTTTATTTTTAATTTAATTTAATTCTTTTAAATACCAAAAAAACACGTAACAAATGCAAACATTCCTCTTTTGATCATTCCATTCTACATATATAATCAGTAATTCACAATATCATCACATAGTTGCATATTCATCATCATGATCATTTCTTGGAACATTTGCATCTATTCAGAAAAAGTAATAAAACGAAAACAGAAAAAAATATTTATACATACCATACCCTTTACCCCTCGCTTTCATTGATCACTAGCATTTCAAACTAAATTTATTTTAGCATTTGTTCCCCCTATTATTTATTTTTATTCCATATGTTCTACTCATCTGTTGATAAGGTAGATAAAAAGAGCATCAGACACAAGGTTTTCACAATCACATAGTCACATTGTGAAAGCTTTATCATTATTCAATCATCATCAAGAAACATGGCTACTGGAATGCAGTGCCACATTTTCAGGCAGTTCCCTCCAGCCTCTCCATCTTCATGCTATTTTTAGTAATAATTGCTTGAAATCAAGGGACTAAATGTTATTTGAATTCTTACCATTTGAAGATGGTAATAATAGGTGCCATCTGTACAGTATTCTAGGAATACTAAATGCTACCCTTTCATCGCAGGACTGCGTACCTGACTGTACATGAGGCTGAGACACTAGAGGATAAAGACTCTGGGAAAGAAAGAGGTACACTTTTTCTTGAAGAAATCAGAAACTAGTTGGGAAAAGAGGTTCACGAGATATACACCTGTGAAAGGAGGCCCAAACATTTATGAAAACTGCTGTCTTATTAAAGAGTAAATTCTACACTGGGGAAAAAAAAGGATCAATTAAATTATGATGTTTTTGTGTATAATTCTGTCTTTAAGGTCTTTTGCTTGATAAAATGGATTAAGGTATATGATTTTTTTTTTTTGGTCATTTTTCTTTACAATTGGAGTGAGAAGAGTTGGTGAATGGAGTTTCAAGATATAAAGTTGTAAAGTACACTTGCAAGGGCGGGTCATGGTGGCTCAGCAGGTAAGAACGTGTGCCTACTGTGCTCGAGGACCCGGGTTCGATTCCTGGTGCCTGGCCAGGTAAAAAAAAAAAAAGATACACTTGCAAAATACATTCATTATCATTTACAATCAAGCTACATCTTTTGCGTTAATTGTTGCTTTAGATTATTAGAAACACAGAAGCAACAACTTTCTAATCATCTTTTATTGTGATAGACGTAAGTAGGTTTTCCCATCTTATTTGTGGTTTAGCAACAAATGGAAAATAGCATGATATAAATTAGACATTTAATCACAAGAATAACAGGAAATGAAAGATGCACCAGACGTGGGTAAAACAGAAAGCCTATTCAGTGCCATAGAAAATTGAAGAATTAATAGGTCGTATGTCAGTTGTCTGGGGCACCTGAAATTCTGGGCAAAGAATTTCAGATTTTATATGCTAAAACAGAGAGTGATAATGTTTGTCAAATTCCCACTCTTAGGTTATAAATTCTTTGAGAGAAAAAAACTGTCTTCCAATTTTGCATTTATCTATTCGACTAATACCATGACACTATAAGGAATCATAAGTAAAGAGATTATAAGTAAAGGGCACTAAATGGAAATTTTTTTCTTTTTCCTGTGGGCAGGCACCGGGAATCGAACCCGGGTCTCTAGCATGGCAGGCGAGAATTCTGCCACTGAGCCACCATTGCACTGCCCACCATATGGAATTTTAATGCCACTTCTGATGTCATTTTTTGTCACATTACCTTCTCCCCCCTTGCCTGGCGCATCTTGCTTGGAGTTCTTTTAGCCTTCATTACTTTATTTTTCAAACTCTTTCTCTATGAACCACTCTTAATCATCTGACTTTTCTCTTATCTTATATGTCTACTGGAAAACGTAACTCCCCTCAGACCACTCAGTCTGACCCTCTGTAATGTCCTGTTGTAAAGCCGCCTTGACCTGCCTCCTAGCTCCTTTTTCAGGATGAGCTACAGGCTGCGTTGTCCTTCTCCTGACTCATCATTCTGTCTTTCCTTCTAAATGTCCTAGAAACAACATCTTCTTTCAAGCTTCTCTGGACTAACCGCAGCCCTTTGGGTACCTCACATGAAACTCTAATCCATGTCTCTTTCTCTGTGCCCTATCAGGCCTGCAAATTATTTTTGGTACAGTGTAAACTGTGTCTCTTCCTATTTTCAACCAGTCTTATTTCAGGTCTCTTTGAGTCTGTGAGTTTTCTCCAACTACATTCATTCTTCCTTTTCCACTTTTTCTATTCCTATTAAAAGCTGCTCAGAGAATGATAGATGGAGGAGGGCTGGGGGCACAAATGAAATCAGAAAGAAAGATAGACGATAAAGACTGAGATGGTATAATATAAGAATGCCTAGAGTTTATAATGATAGTGACTAAATGTACAAATTTAAAAAATTGTTTTTGCATGAGGAAGAAAATAGGAATGTCATTACTGCAGGGTGTTGGAAATTAATAGTAATTAATATTTTAAAATTTTAACTTATTTGTGAGACTAAAGCAAAAAATGTTTATTCGGTACAAAATTTATATTTTGACTAGTATATTTCCTAATATAATTTATGCAGACAGCTTAACTGAACACCATAAGTACATGGAACCTTGCTTGAGTAGGGCATGAGATTTTGTTTGTTTGTCCAGAGTGATACCCCAATAAATCCCAGAATGATTTGAACAGTGAATAAAAAAGTATTTGCAAAGAATGGTGAGAAAGGGGGAAAATTCAACTTCCCCAAGTTGAATTCTTGATATTCTCACAAGCAGTGCAGACAACCAAAGCAATAGGCTGAGCCCCCAATCTTGGGGTTTGTTCATAAGAAACTTAACCCCAGAAAGGATAGGTCAAGCCTACTTAAAATTAGGTCTAAGAGTCACGCCCAAGAGAACCTCTTTTGTTGCTCAGATATGGCCTGTCTCTCCAGCCAACACAACAAGCAAACTCACTGCCCTCCCCCTGTCTACATGGGACATGACTCCCAGGAATTCATGCCTGTCTACGTGGGACATGACTTCCTGGCAATGTGGGACAGAAATCCTAGAATGAGCTGAGACTCAGCATCAAGGGATTGAGAAAACCTTCTTGACCAAAAGGAGGAAAAGTGAAATGAGACAAAATAAAGTGTCAATGGCTGAGAGTTTCCAAACAGAGTTGAGAGGTTGTCCTGGAGGTTATTCTTATGAATTAAATAGATATCACCTTGTTAGTCAAGATGTAATGGAGAGGCTGGAGGGAACTGCCTGAAAATGTAGAGCTGTGTTCCAGTAGCCATGTTTATTGAAGATGATTGTATAATGATATAGCTTTCACAATGTGACTGTGTGATTGTGAAAACCTTGTGTCTGATGCTCCTTTTATCTACCTTATGGATAGACGAGTAAAACGTATGTAATAAAAATAAATAATAGGGGCAACAAATGTTAAAATAAATTTAGATTGAAATGCTAGTGATCAATGAAAGGGAGGCGTAAGGGGTAGGGGATATGGTATGTATAAATTTTTTTCTGTTGTCTTTTTATTTCTTTTCTGAATTGATGCAAATGTTCTAAGAAATTATCATGATGATGCATATGCAACTATGTGATGATATTGTGAATTACTGATTATATATGTAGAAATGAATGATCATATGTTAAGAATGTTTGTGTTTCTTGTCATATTTTTTAAAAATTAGTAAAAAAATATTTTAAAAAAATAAAGCTGCTCAGAGACTGAAGCCCTGAGTCTCCCTCTGACCACAGAAATATATCCAAATAGACAATTAATTATGCGCTCCATTGATGAAGTTCCTCTTTAGCCTCTTGTTAAGGCTAAGAAAAACTTAATGAACATCTTTTTGCATCTTTCTTGGATCCATCATGGCACTTGCAATTCCACTTTTAGTGAAACTCCCTGGCTATAAAAGGTCTTATTGCCTAAATAAGGAGGAGATGCTTTCTCCAGGAAATCAGTTCAATAACATTGAATATCTAATCTCTGTGAGTGAAGCAGGAATAAGAAAGGAGAGTCTTCTAGATCTTTAGCTCTCATAATAGTCTAAGTTACTCTGTTGCAACAGCAGCCTTCAAATTTTAGGAGCTTAAAACCAAAAAAGGTTGACTTCTTACTCATGCTTTTTATCCCCTATAGGTCAGTAAGGTGATGCCCACATTATAGAGATTCAGAGACTCAGGCTGATGGTACTCAGGTACTATCCCAAACACTGGTGTTTTCCATTCTGGAAAGGAAAGAGAGCTCTCGAGAGTCTTACCTCCATTATTCAATGCTCCAGTAAAGAAGAGACCTGTGTCACTTCCATTTAGAACTCATTGGCCAGAACTAGTCACATATCCAACCTCAAGGAGGCCAGGAAAATACAACCCACCTTGTGCTGAAAGCAGGGAGAACAGAGCTAATGGTACCCACAGAACCTTAGACAAGCCAGCTGGGATTACGAACATTCCTGAGGCACCATTTGACCCAGGCCAACTTGAGGCAAGGGCAATTCATATTTCTAAACTTCTTTGTGTTTTAGAGGAGAAATCACTTTCAACATTTTGTTCCTAATCCCTCTATATCCCTTTCAAATTGTTTCTACTTTAAGGTAAAAATGAATAAAATGATTGTAGAACCCTGGTGCAGGTCCCAGGCTTTAACATCCTCGCCTTGGCACTTGGGCATTCCTTGAGTGTCCCACCCCAGCCCGTGGCCCCACCTACAACCCCCCCACCCTATCACCCTGGGAGCTGCTTGCATGCAGCACTGTTTCAGTGGATGGCAGCAAAATACAGGGGCACCTCATTGTTGGAAAGGAACAGCCTTCTGCCTGCCAAGGACAAATGCAGATACACAAAGCAGTATCAAGCAAGACTTCACATCAAAGGGAACCCTGCCCAGGCTTGCCAAGAGCAGGGCTGCCTCTGGACCTCTCCCTTCAGCCTTGTTATTATTCTTCAGGCCCAACGGACCCTCAGCCACTCTGCCACAGTGCCTCATTTACCCAGCACTCCTGCTAGCTCTGACACCTGCTGCTCAGGGCTCACGAATTCTGGACTCAACCACTTGGAACAGAGCAGAATGCCAAGGGTTGAAAGCTGTTAGATGACTAGGAAGGAAAAGCCATAGGAAAGATTTACTCGTAAACTCTGAGTACGGGGACAAAACGCTTTACTCCACCCGCTCAATGCAGCAATACGGAGAAAGATAAGAAGTTCCTGCTTAAGGCCCCAGGGAAAACAAACACAAGAAGGAAACTTACCTATCGAGAAAGGAAGGATGTTTAATGTATGCACAGAGGATGGGAAAAGTTAGAATGAATGTTGAAAAGAGACTGGCTGTCTTGGGCATTCACTCCTGACATGGAGGAGTGGTATGCCAAAGTGAAAACCCAGAGAAACTTCAAGTTCTATTTTAGAAACAACATGGCTACTCAGGATCTATTACTTTAAGGGAAAAAAAAATCTTTGTTTTAAGAAGGAGTTTTCCACTAGAAAAAGGGGAACTGCCTGGGGCTGAGAGGGCTGGGAACTTTATTTTAGAAGACCAGTACAGGTTTCTGAAGAACTCTTTTGGAAAGATCTATTAATCATATAAGCACAATAGAAGTTACAAAAAAATGTTTTAAAATCAAATATTATGAGAGCTGAAAACCTTAGAGATAGTTTTTTCCAACTGATTTTTTTTTTTTGTCTGAGACCAGGGAGGTCAAGGTGCTTTCTAAAGTGCACAGAGCTGGATGATGGCAAAGCTGAAGTGAGGAACTTGAGCTGCTGGCTTTGAGGCGTGGGTTCCTCAATCACAGCACGGTGCAGGGGTGCTTGGTGCAGCAGGCGGTCAGACACACAGGCCTGCAGCTTCACCAAGTGTTCTGTTTTTAACATGCCAACCTCAACCCTTTGACTAACATCTTCCACTGTGGCCAACCCTACTGCCCTGTTCCAACAGCTTCCCAGAACGGTAATAATCAGAGAAAAAAAAAAAAAACGGAGAGAAACCAGAGAAAATGTCACATTTCTAGTAGTGGGAGGAAGTGGAGACAGTGTCCCTGTACCATTTGTTACTTTTAGAGGGCTTCATGGAACCATGTTTCTTAACCTGAGGTCCATGGAGAGAACTGTAGGCATTCCATGAACTTGAATGAGAAAAAATGACATCTGTTATGGAAATGTGGCCTTTCCTTCATTATGAATTTATGCAACAAAGCACAACAGTATTTGCAGTGCTGGGACTTTTTTGCTAGTAGCAATAACAGATATTTTCCCATTACATCAGTGGTTGCAGATGCCTTGCAATATCTACCCTCGTTATCACACTGCAGTTTTATTAGTTGTTAAATCTACTGCGGGAACTTGTCATTTAATGCTTAATATATGTCATAGATTTTTATAAATAGTTTGATAGGTATATTTCAATATCATTGATTTCCTTTATAATTCTATGCATTTTATTTTATGCATTCAAATGCATTTTTCTTAGAAAGGATCCTGTAGACTTCACTTGACTGCCAAAGGGGTTCTTGGCACAAAGGTCCGGAACCCCTGCTGTGTGAGGGGTCCGTGACGTCAGGCTGTCCATGGACGCCCATGCCACTCGATCACCCTGTGGGTTCAGAATGACAGAGAGGCTCCCTTGTCATTTTGGGTTGGAGAACTGCCAGCGTCTCTAGCCACAAACTGTGCTTTTAATTCCAGGGTACACCAGCCTTTGAAAGCAGGCATGACTTTATTATAAAATGTGACAGAAAAGACTCCATTGTTTGGCATTGTTATTAAAATTAAGGCTGGTAGGGAGTTTATGATGTTTATATTAAGAGAGCTGTCTTCACACATCATTATATTCTCACAGAAGTTGACTTTTCCGAGGGAGTTGGTACTCCAAAACGCCCCCAAAAGGAAACCAGTTTTTTTTTTTCAAAGATGGCAAAAGCTGGTTTGACATGGCAAATAAATATTCAGATTTACCATTAAGCAATGAAAATGGAAAAAGAATATTAAAACACCATTTTCCACCTCTCAAAAAAAAAAAAAAAAAAAAGCCAAGAGACTTAGGATGATACTTCCCAGGATTACTAGGATTGTAATGAAATAAACATTTTCACAAGACCAAGACTGGGCATAAATTTTCTGGGTGGCAGTCTGGGTCCCATGTTTCAAGTACTTTTCACCCAGTAATTTCACTTCTAGGAATTTATCCTAAGGACAGAAGTACAAAGGTGTTTGTTCAAGAATATTCACCAAAATATGATTTGTAACCGTAAAAAAAAAAAATGGAAACAACATGAATGCCAACTATATGAGGTTGGTTAAATAAATTATATCTGTAGGGTGAGCTATTATGCAGCCAATTAGAAAAAGTCTTTCTGAGAATATTTAATGAAATGGGAAAATGCATACATGTAATATTAGGTTTAAAATGCAAGCTATAAACAGCATGTGTTGAATAATTCTGTGTCTTCTTTTAAGTTTGGAAAATATTTGTTGTATTTCTGTGCAATATTACTTAAAGGCATATTAATATAGAACACGTATGTATAAAACAAAACTGGAAGGAGATGTATCAAAGTGGTAATATTGGCAGTCCTTGGGTGGCAATATTTCAATTATTTTTATTTGCTTTCTTATACTTTTTGTATCTCCTGACATTAGACAAAGCAGTAAGAATTGTTTGTAAAAGGATGAGCTGGTGCCACAAGAACTGGACTCTGTTTGCCGTGTCTCCTTGTCGCTCCAGACAAAAGTTTGTTTTGCTGGTTGCTACTGAGTGTTATTTTTCTCCTAACCTTTGCTCCCTTTCTCTGCCATTAGCTTCCAGATGTCTGATTTAGCCAAGTGCAGGGCACTCTATGAGTGTGTCTTTTTCTCTTTAGCCGTAACAGAAAATTCAGAAACTGCATGAAGCTGCTCATCTGATAGATGCAGAACCAACACGAATGTCAGTTCCAAACTGCTTGGCATAATGAGAAATAGTGCCATGGGGAATTTGAAACTTTTGTAAACAAAACTGGGGATTGAGCTTAAAATAGAGGGAGAATTTGAGGAGGCATCTGCTTTCCTTCCCCCCTTCACCTATGCCGGCCTCAGCCCAGTTGTGTTTTGTGTATGTTGGGAGTGAGAGGAGGGAGACTAAAAAAAAAAAAAAAGAAAAAGTAATTCCTCTGGAGCAACTTAACCCTCTGTTGATATGGGGTTAAAAGTGAAACATTTTCAACTTTCAGTGATTTTTTTTTTTAGCAAGTAATGTGTAAATGGGCTGGAGAACGCATCTGTTTGTATAAAGACATATTTTCTTTAGGTTTTTACTTTGAAAGTGAGAAATATGAAGGTAATTTTCTATTTGGGAATGTTTGTTTTTTCAGGGTCCATGACTTGCAAAAACATTTTGGATTGTGAAAACACTAGAGTCTATGCTCCATTCCTTCTCTCTTACTTAAAGTTGGATCGATTTTCTCCTGGGTGAAGTTTAAAATAATAAAAATGGAGAAACCATTTACTCAGTGTCTCCTGTTGCATAGCAATTCAAACAAACAGGCCCCTTTCTCCTGTTAAGAACTTCTAATACCACATATCACAACGGTTGTATTTAAAAAAATGATTACCAAGGCTCCTCCTTCTTTTTTTAAGGTTCTCTCTCTCTTTTTTTTAAACAGAGACAAAAGGTTGCAGACAAAAAACCTCAATGGACTTTTTAGTGAGTCACTTCTCACATCACTTCAGGGATTAGAAAGCTTTTTCAATTGTGGTGAGGCCAGAGGTGCTGAGCTGGACACATGAAAACCAAGCAGACTGAAGTCAGAAAAACAGTAAAAAATAATAATAGCTAGCAAGTGTTTAATATCCCTCATCTGCCAGGCACTGTGCCATGTAAATTATCTAATGCGTTTTCATCCCCCAGTCCACTCTCCAGGTCTCCTTCATCCTGTTCTTGGCCCAGGATGACCTGGCTGGACTGCAGTAAAAGACTCCCTCACCTGTGGACACCCGCAGGAGGGAGGTTCCTTTCTGGCTCCTTCCTCTCCTAACGGTCCCCACAGATTGTCTGTGTCCCCCACCCAGGGCCCCAGGTTTTGCCAGGCAGCTGTCTCCATAGACTACCGTCCATGGGTCCCAGGATTTGAGCCTTCCCTCTAGCCTCTTCAACTCTACTGGAGGTAAGAGCTCCCTGCCGGTGACGCTCCAAGGTCTACCCTCTCCCTGATGGTGAAGTACAGCCCTACCCAGACCTCTATAAAAAGCCCCTTTGCGCCGGAGACCCGGGTTTGACTCCCAGCCCATGCATTTCTGTGCTGGTTTGAAAGGAAGTATGTCCCCTAGAAAAGCCATGTTTTAATCAAAATCCCATTTCATAAAGGTAGAATAATCCCTATTCAATACTGTATGTTTGAAACTGTAATCAGATCATCTCCCTGGATGATGTGATTTAGTCAAGAGTGGTTGTTAAGCTGGATTAGGTGATGACATGTCTCCACCCATTTGAGTGGGTCTTGATTGGTTTATTGGAGTCCTATAAAAGAGGAAACGTGTTGGAGAATGGGAGATTCGGAGAGTGCAGAGAATGCTGCAGCACCACAAAGCAGAGAGTCCACAAGCCAGTGACCTTTGGAGATGAAGAAGGAAAATGCCTCCCAGGTTGCTTTATGAAACAGGAAGTTAGGAGAGGAAGCTAGCAGATGACGCTAGCTGTGTTCGCCATGTGCCCTTCCAGATGAGAGAGGAACCCTGAACTTCATTAGCCTTTCTTGAACCAAGGTATCTTTCCCTGGATGCCTTTGATTGGATATTTCTATAGACTTGTTTTAATTGGACATTTTCTCGGCCTTAGAACTGTAAATTAGAAATTTATTAAATTCCCCTTTTTAAAAGCCATTCCATTCTGGTATATTGCATTCCAGCAGCTAGCAAACTAGAACAATTTCCCAAACAACAAGCAAACAAACAAACAAAAAACCAACCAAACAAAAAGTCAACAAACGGTGCTGCAATAACAGGATACTCACATACAAGAAGAATGAAATGTGACCCCCATCATACAGCATACAAAATAAATAAATACATTTTTTAAAAAGCCCCTTTGTGAGCCCCCCTCACCATGCCTTTTGCAAGTGCTGTCTGTTTTCTGCTTAACCTCACCCTTCTTACCACCCCCAGAGAGGCGATTAGTAGCTCTTGTGAGGAGGACGGCAGTGGCCCCCTAGTTGAACTTGACTTTCTGACTTATTCTCTACACTCTTGCAAAGCAAATCTTCCTAGACACTCAATTGGCCCCTCCTGCCCATAGCAAAGAATTCAAGCTTGTCATTTTAGACTTTCCAGAACTTTCAGCTTTGGTCCCCCCGTTTGTGCCCCATCCCTTTGATAGATCGTGCAGTTTTCTGCTTTCATGTGGTTGCTCGCAGAGCAAAGGGGCCTGCGCTACCCACGTCCAAACTTACTCTCATCTCCAAGAATCTCCTCCAACCCATCCCGTCCAGCTGCCCTTCCTTCCCTGTGTCCAATCAGAAGTGAACTCTTAACAGCAATTACTTGCTATGCAATTGATTGGGAAATCAATCAAACACCACCTTGCCATACATCCTTCAGAGAGTCTTGGAAACATTATTTAAAGTTTAAATTATTTGTCTTTTCAAAATTAGGGGCCTTGACTGTAAGCTGTCAATACTGAAGACTTGGACAAGTTATTAATTTGGCAGAGCCTCCCTTCACTCAGCAATGAGACGGTCAGAGCAGTACCCACCTTACCCAATACTGTGAGAATTAAGTTAACACATATAAAACTCTTTTCACAGGGTATGGCAGATGGCAGGCCCTTTAAAAATAACTTTTTGCTTCTCTTTGTTCTCCTACCTCCAACGAGGGGGTCAAGACTAGCTAAAGTTTATGAGTGTTTATTGAGTGTCATGTTTTATTCTCAGCATTTTACACATATTAATTTATTGACAGTAAATCTATGTCCTATTGTTCTTCCTATTTTACAAATGGAAAGCTGATGTGGAAAGGTTAAGACACTTGCCCAAGGCTTACCAGGATATAAAATAGGAGTGCCATTTCCCAATTAGATTGTCAACTGTTCGAGGCAAGGATGCATCATATTCCCATTTTCTTTCTCTCCTTCTCGGGGCCCAGCATGATGTCTTCCATATAGAGGGGGTTCAGTAAATGACGATTTGATTCCAAGAGGCAGAGGCAGTTAAGCTAGTGTCACAATAGGCAGGGGGCCAAAAAATCCACATGGCCAAAGCAGCAGCTGCTTTCACGAAGTGAGTGGTGATGCACGCAGCTGAGAAAGAGCTAACAGGCAAGGTCCTGGCGACTGAGGAATGTAGCTGCCACCGGAAGACAAGACGGAAAGCCGCCAGCTGGGGGTGAGGCAGAAGGAAAGAGGAGAACGTGAGCTGGCAGGATAGCTGCACAACCAAAGGACAAACTTCTGTCTTATTAATCCTCCCAGCCCTGAAGGGATAGCAGATCTCATTCTATCCTGTGGTCATACCAATGAAGCATCTTTAAAAGCACTTAGCCCCAAACTGATGCACCTTTTCCCCCTCCTGTCTCACCTGAGCCTCCTACGGTATGGTCTCAGAGCTTCCTACGGTTTCTATTAAGAACACCCAGATCCAAGGAATCCTTCTTCACCAACACAATTGTTGCTTATGCCAAGCACGGGACATATGGCTGAACATCTGGAAGCAGGCAGATGGGTCAGGAGCGCTGGCAGGAGGCACGAGCATTCATTATAATGGATGTGTCGCAGTAAATCATTTTGTAAATGTTCCCTCCCCTTCTCTCTGCAAAGCAAAGCATGAGGGGAGACGAATTAACCAAAGCACCACACTCCTGCTTGAATATGCCAAAGTTTGTGCCTGAGACACTTGCTGACGTTTCCTTAAATGTCTTTTTAATATCTTGGCCAGGTCAGGCATACCAATGGCATTACAAGGCTTGCAAATCAATGCCCCAGCTGTTTTGTTTTTTTAATAAGATTGAATGTGACCTGTTTTAAACGATTGCTTTTCACCCCTCTTGTTTTTCACAGGGCTTTCAGAGAGTTGGACTGTGGGCAGTTCTGAAGTCAGACCCTGTGAGTCTGAAAGAGTACTTGTGACTTGATGGTGATTGGGGGAAGGGAAGGGGGTAGAAATCAGTCATTTGCTGGATTACTGTCTTCAGCTTTTCTTACTCCCCTTGCCTCACAAAATCAGTGATCTACATGATTCTCTAGGCTGATTTGTGGTTTGTTGCTGTTGTTAAAATGTTAGTTTATCAAAATGTTGCTGAAGAATCTAAAGGTTTCAGCTGCTAAAAATCGCATTGGTTTCTCCATCTGGGACTAGTCCAAGTGATGTATTCATAATTTTACTAGCAATCCTCTTCCAGGGAAATTCTTTGCATCTGATTATCAACATAGTGGAAATTGAAAGAGCCCCTTCTAAGAATCCAGCCACATGCATGTGACTTCTGCCCCCTGAAAAAATGGAATATGTAAAACTGTCATCGACAGTAAACATCTTGATCTCCGGACATCCACAGGCCTCAATTACAAAAGGAATTCCAAATGCAAATAGGGAGGTGTCTTATCAAATTTGAGGTCCCAGTGGGGGTGGGGTGGGGATGAGGGATCCAATATAAGTGCCTATAAATCAGAGTTTTATAAGGATATTAGTGAACTGATGCTTTCGTGGGTCATAAATATGGCATCATAATAAATAGCCAAGCTTCTCTGAGGATGAATTTCAGGATGCTTTTATTGGCTTTGAGAAATTACAGTATTCCATCAGGAAAGTCTCATCTGCTTTTACAGTTTATTGCTCTTATTATTATTATTATTATTTTCTTTTGTAACTTGTACAGGATGTCTTAGCCGGCAGTACCAAAAACCCAGATGAAGACAAAAAGGAGAGTTGGAGTCTCAGCTGGGCCTTCCCAGAGGCCCCCTCCCACCACTTTCCCTACCACTGACTTCCCACAATTTAATTTTGAAGCCACTGAAATTGCTCTTTTTTACCCCGCTGACCACAGTCAAAGTCCTGTCTCCTTGGTTCTCTGCAAGTTGTCCATTCCTAAATTTTATCCTTAACCACAGTGGAGAAAAGGGAATAGCTGAGGTCAGAAACTATGGAAAGAATGTTAACAATTTACCACTAAAATATACATTAAGAATATTTTCAGCAAGTATAATCTCCACGTTGAACTTCTAAATCTAGACTCCTCCTGACCTGTGATTATCTTCACATTTATGTGTGTTTCTTTCAGCCTCAATTCATTCCTTCTTGAACAAACTCTCTGTGGAAGGTAGAACCGATTAAAAATAGACAAATTCGTTTTCCAAGTTTCCCTCCTTGCTCAATTTCAGCAGTACTGATTATCAATGTTAGAGTGGTTAGGTTAAAATAGTTGCCTTTTGTATGCACCGGTGAGTACATGAATATCATCAGAGATTTTAATATGCATTAAAAACAGAAGTGAAAATACATGCACAGGTCAAGCCTTCAACAGAACAGCTGGGTTCTGTTTGGAGAAATTTGAAGCCATAAACGTTTAGATATTTTCTTTAGGACAAACAGGGCATACTCCATCTCTGATACTTTTGCTTTAAGGTTTTTACAGAATTTTTAAAACTTAAAGGGACTTGGAGAAACTTTCATTTCACTCCCTCATTTTTAATGGGACACGATTAATAATAATTACTATTGCTTTTATCTTCCCATTGTATCTGGCCTCTGCCAGCAGAAGGTACTTGGGGGTAAGAGTGAGATCTGAAGACTGCCACAACAGCATGCCTACTGGTCATTAGGATGGAATTGGTGAAGTAGCTGGGGCCCCTGGAGAAGTTCTATGACCTCCTGCAGTTGGATGGGGGGGATGACTGGAAAATGGTACCAAAGATGGACCAGGACTCTCTCAGCAACAGCTTTGAAACTTGGTATAAGTATCTGAATCAGAACCAGTCGTAGTTCCACAGCTGTAATGCAAGTGCTGGATGGGGAAATGCACAATGCAATATGCATTTTTTATCTGTTCTCTTGATGACATGACCATCAGTGTGGAAAAAAAAGGTCCCAATGCTACAAAACGCCCACTCTCACCTTCATGAACCCGACTGGTGGTTCATGAAGAGCAAGGAGAAGGATACACAAGTGCTGGAGGACATCCCAATGATCTCCCTCGAGTTCAGAAATCTGGCTGAGAAATACCAGTGATGCCTGACATTTGCTGGAAAATGGAATTTAGGATGACAGAGTTGTTGGTTAAGCATGTGATCTCTGAACAGAAGTGGGACAAGTATTGTCACTCTGTTGCTGGGCTGGTGGGAATTGGCCTTTCCCATCTATGCTTGTCTTCAGAGTTAGTGAAGACAGAGCTTGTTAACTCTGTGAGCCTGTTTCTGCAGAAAGCAAACATCATCCTTGATTATCTGGAAGACCAGAAAGAAAGGAAGACAGTTTTGGCCTCAAGAGGTGTGGAATAGGTATGTTAAGAAACTGTTGGATTTGGCTAAGCCAGAGAAAGTGACTTGGCTGTTCAGTGCCTAAGTGAACTTAAAACCAAGGCTCTACATCACTTCCCAGATGTCATCACCAACCTTTCAAGACTTAGAAACCAAAGTGTGTTTAACTTCTGTGCTATTCCACAGGTAATGGCCATTGCAACTTTGGCTGCCTGTTATAATAACCAAGAGTTGTTCAGTAGGGTGGTGAAGATTTGGAAAGGACAAGTGGTGATACTAATGAGGAGGCCACCAATATGCTAACTGTTGAAGCTATGATATACAGGTATGTGGAAGAGATTTGTCATGGAATCCCCAGCTCAGACCTATCTTCTAGTAAAACAAGGCAGATTGTCTCCACCATAAATGCACAGAATCTTTCCAATTGTCAGCTGATCTCATGAAGCCACTACTCGCCCATTTACCTGTCATATGTTATGTCTTGGCTGTCCTGAGCTGGTAGTAGTTGAGCACACTACTCCAGGTCACAGAAGACCATGTTCAGATTGGAGAATACTGATTTGGAATTGGTCTGGAAGCTAAAGTTCACCATGACATGGACAATTTACTGTGCTGGTTTGAAAGGATGTATGAACCCTAGAAAAGCCATGTTTTAATCTAAATCCCATTTCATAAAGGTAGAACAATCCCTATTCAATACTGTATGTTTGAAACTGTAATCAGATCATCTCCCTGGAGATGTGATTTAATCAAGAGTGGTTGTTAAGCTGGATTAGGTGACACCATATCTCCACCCATTTGGGTGGGTCTTGATAAGTTTCTGGAGTCCTACAAAACAGGAAACATTTTGGAGAATGAGAGAGAGCAGAGAATTCTGTAGCACCACAAAGCAGAGTCCAGCAGCCAACGACCATTGGAGATGAAGAAGGAACACACCTCCCGGGGAGCTTCCTGAAACAGCAAGCCAGGAGAGAAAGCTATCACATGACGCCATGTTCGCCATGTGCCCTTCCAGATGAGAGAGGAACCCTGACTGTATTTGCCATGTGCCTTTCCAGATGAGAGAGAAACCCCGAACTTCATCAACCTTCTTGAACCAAGGTATCTTTCCCTGGATGCCTTTGACTGAACATTTCTATAGACTTGTTTTAATTGGGACATTTTCTCGGCCTTAGAACTGTAAACTAGCAACTTATTAAATTCCCCTTTTTAAAAGCCATTCCATTTCTGGTATACTGCATTCCAGCAGCTAGCAAACTAGAACATTTACCTTTTCTTCAATGATGGATATAGCTTCCCTCTTTTTTCCCCCTCTCTCTTAATTCCTAAAATAACTCTGTGTGGCCTTGGACCTTTAGAAACTGAAATGCAGTTAAGAATATAAAACTGAAAGAGAAGGATACCTCATCTTCAGCAACCTGGTACTTCTGGGAAGTGGTTTCCTCTACTTACTATTTTGTGGTTAACAGCAGAATGAACTGCTGCTAGTTAGGTAAAATGGTTGCATATGGGACTGTCAGGATTTTATTTAGTGTGACTCCTGGCTCATATTATAATTAAACATCTAATTTGAATCAACCTAAAAAATAATTACCATTGCTGAGGTATATGAATTATCTCATTTAATCATCACATCAATCCTAGGATGTATCAGATCCATTTTGCAGACAGGAAACTGAGGCATAGAAAAGGGAAGTAAGTGGCCTAGGACAAAATGGTGAGGCAGGATTCAAACTCCCATCTGATTCCTAATTTAGACATCAAGTTAGAGACCTCCAAGGACTTGAACCTGTGTTTCAGACAACTGGTTCTGCTCTGGGGAAAGTGGATGGCTGCTAACTGCCTGGCTCTCTCCGCTCCTTCCTTGTGGTATTTCTCACTCTTGCACTGGGCTTAAGTTGGCCAGAAATACCTGTCATGATCCAAGATGGATCTGCCTTGGCCCCAAGGACTGGGGCCGCTACCTCCCCAGACATACATGCTGGGGTGCATCTGTCACTAATGGGATTTCCAGATTTCTGCCTCTTCATGAGCCTCCATTTGGCAGCCTTGCATATCCGTGAATCTCATGTGTGTAGTCTTTATTGTATTCCTCAGCTGTTCTAGTTTGGCAACAAAGAAATGAGGTCTGTGGTCAGGTTAGCACTGAGGAAGAAATGACTCTCTTAGCAGGGCTTAGTTTTTGGAATCCATCTTCCCAGGGGCTGAAGCTACCTTGAGAATGCAACATGTAATATGATAATGATGACTTCGGGTATGTCTAACACTCACCTTCTTTAGTTACTAAGCTCTTCATATGTTATTTCTTTGTAAGTAAACTTTCCCTAGAGGTATTTTTCCTTTCTCCTGCTTTTTTTCTTAAGTGACATATTATAGTACTTTGAGGATCACTGTCTCTTTCATCTTTGTTTCCCCTGTATCTTACTTAATGGAGGGTATTAAACTTTGAAAACCGATAAATAATCATGAAATGCAAGAAAGAAAAGCTTGTATTGAAGCCCTCTTTTCTTATTTGACCTGTGCAGTGGACATTTGTCATTTCTTGATTCCCCATATCCATTTTATTTCCTAACTTACCCACTTTCCTTTTTAGAGAATTCTCTCTCCCCCATGGTTGAGAGCTGAGTAGTCAAATAAAAGTCCAAGTACTCATTTTCCATTCTCAAAGCTGATGGCAAAAGTCCCTGTCTCAGAGTTGTTTTGTACCTTGAATGAGTTAATTCAGCAATAGTACCTAAAGCATGTAGTAACTACTCAGTACAGATTAGCTCTTCTGCTTGTTGCTATTGTTCTTTTTGTTTTTATTTGTCATTTTTGTTATTAGTAATGTTATTATGCTCCTACATACAATCAGGACAAGGGCATTTGACCTGAGCTCAACCATTCAAATGCTTTCTCCTGGCATACTGAATGTATGGTTGACACAAGGACAGCAGATATGGTTTGGAATTTATTTGTAATTGTGAAACACATCACACTTAGAGAAGAGTGCACAAAGCCTACATGAAAGTTATTACAAACAGTTGAAAGCAAGTACTCATGTAGCACCACTGTCAAAATTATTAGCCCCCAAAGCTTCTCACGTGGCTCTCATCAATCCAAAGCCCCTCCTTTACCGAGGACCCGCTTCATAGGTGTATAATCTGTGCAGTAATACAAGGCCCCATGCTCAGAGGAGTACTGAGTTTGAATTAATGCTCAGTAATCCCTGTCATGAAATTCATCATCATTTTCCAACAAATGGCCCTGCATTTTTATTTTACTCCAGGGCCAGCAAGTTTTTTTTTATCTCCACTTCTTCAGCTAAACCATATTATTGACTTTTGTGATGCATTTTCTTTATGATTTTGTCATCTACGTATGCACATGGAGCTTTTTCATGTCAATGGTATTCATTGACCTACTGTTTCTGCTATAAGGCCTATTGATTCTGTGATTCCTATTTCATAGCCCCCCAAGGAGGTCCTGGTCTCTGCCTGTTTCCTTTCAATATCAATCCAGTACATTTTTTTGGCTTAGGTTTATCAGATTGATTTCTGTTGCATGCAACCAAAGAAACATAACTGGTACAATCTGTTACTAAAAGACTCTCGATAGAGAAAAAGACAGTGTATAATGATTTTTCTTTGTTTTGTTCCTTTCTGCAGGAACCCCAAAGTCTAATAAATGGACCATAGATTTAAGAGTTTTTTAAAAAACTGACTAACATCTGATCTGACAAATTCTTATTTTTCGGCAGAGGAAATTGAAACATGAAGGTATGAAAGTAGTAATGTATGTTTAGGAGGATGTTACCTTTAGGACAGACCATGAAGTCCAAGAGATCTGCCATTTTTCTTCCCAGGAAAGGTGTCACAGTTTGCTGATGGATCACCACTTTCTTTGAGAGTTCCTCTCCATGACATGTGGTTGCGGTGGAACCACAAATCCTGATTAGACACATATTTCCATCCTAAAATCAGTGATTGGTGTAGGGATTGGTATGTGGCCCCAAAAAAGAGCCAGTAACAATGCTCCCTGGGAGTTTTCTGCTTAAGCAATCAGGAACGATGAGCTCTGGTCTTTGGGGATCTTGGAAAGACATAGGATTGGGGTCGCCGAGAGTTTCCCCTGATAAAAGTGGAGGGGAAGGGTGGGCCACGGTGGCTCAGCAGGCAGAGTTCTCACCTACCACACAGGAGATCCGGGTTCAATTCCCAGTGCCTGCCCATACAAAAAAAAAAAAGTGGAGGGGAAACCTTCCAGCAGCAGAGAATGAGTCCAGCGTACAAGGCAGTAAGCAGAGGTCGTAACGCTGTAGAAGCTTTGAGCTATGCAGAGAGTTGGTAGTTGTATTGGTTTGCTAAATGCTGCCAGAAAGCAATATACCAGAATGGAATGACTTTTATAAAAGGAATTTATCAAGTTACAAGTTTATAGTTCTAAAGCCATAAAAGGCGTCCAGATAAAGATGTCTTGACTCAAGAAAGGCCAATGGGTCTGGAACACTTCTGTCATCTGGGAAGGCACGTGGCTGGCGTCTGCTCATCCTTTGGCTTCTGGTGTCAAACAGCTTCCCTGGTGGCATTTGCTGTCTGCATCTCCAAACATCTGGGTCTCCTGTTGGCTTGGAGACCTTTCCAAAGTGTTTCCCCTTTTAAAGGACTCCTGTGAACTAGTCTAGACACACCTAAAATGGGCAGTCACATCTCCATCTAATCGAAAGGTCACACCCACAATTGAGTGGGTCATTCTTCATAGAAACAATCTAATCAAAGGTTTCCATCTTAAACAATAGGTCTGGCCCCACAATATTGGATCAGGATTAAAACATGGTTTTTCTGGGGTACATAATAGTTTCAAATTGGCACAGTAGATGATGGTAGTATAATATCAGAGGCAGAGAAATGCCGGCTATCAGACATCTTTTTTAAAAATTTTCATTGACAAAACAACATACAAACACAAACATTTTTAGCATATGAACATTCCATACTTGGTGTACAATCAGTGGCTCACAATATCATCACATAGTTGTGTATTCATCACCATGATCATTTCTTAAAACATTTGCATCACTCCAAAAAAAGAAATAAAAAGAAAAAAGAAAAACTCATACATACCATACCTCTTACCCCTCCCTCTCATTGACCATTAGTATTTCCATCTACCCAATATAT
This sequence comes from Myrmecophaga tridactyla, assembly GCA_004026745.1. Taxonomy (NCBI): domain Eukaryota; kingdom Metazoa; phylum Chordata; class Mammalia; order Pilosa; family Myrmecophagidae; genus Myrmecophaga; species Myrmecophaga tridactyla. The sequence goes on along the minus strand of PVIY010009321.1, from coordinate 40,521 downwards.
TTTAATCTTTGTTCCCGTATTATTTTTTCCTATACCCCTTAACCACTCCCTTTCGTTGATCACTAGTATTTCAATCTACTCAATTTAATTTAACATTTGTTTCCTCTCTTATTTGTTTATTTTTTATCCATATTTTTTACTCATTTGTCCATACTGTAGATAAAAGGAGCATCAGACACATGGTTTTCACAATCACACAGTCACATTGTGAAAGCTATATCATTATACAACCATCTTCAAAAAACATGGCTACTGGAACACAGCTCTACAGCTTCAGGCATTTCCCTCTAGCCTCTCTAATACACCTTAAACTAAAAAGGGGATATCTACATAATGCGTAAGAATAACCTCCAGGATAACCTCTCAACTCTGTTTGAAATCTCTCAGCCATTGACACTTTATTTTGTCTCATTTCTCTCTTCCCCCTTTTGGTTGAGAAGGTTTTCTCAATCCCTTGATGCTGAGTCCCAGCTCATTCTAGGATTTCTGTCCCACGTTGCCAGGGAGGTTTATACCCCTGGGACTCGTGTCCCACAGAGAGGGGGTGGGAGGTAATGAGTTTGCTTGCTGTGTTGGCTGAGAGAGAGAGAGGCCACATCTGAGCAACAAAAGAGGTTCTCTGGGGGTGACTCTTAGGCCTAATTTTAAGTAGGCTTAGCCTATCCTTTGCAGGGATAAGTTTCATATGAACAAACCCCAAGATGAGGGCTTGACCTATTGATTTTATTGTCCCCAATGCTTGCAAGAATATCAAGAATCCCCCAAATGGGGAAGTTGAATTTTCCCCCTTTTTCGTCATTCCCCCAAGGGGACTTTGCAAATATTTCTTTATTCACTGTTCAAATCACTGTGGGATTTATTGGGGCATCACACTAGACAAACTTACAAAATCTCATGCCCTATTCAGGGTTCCATGTACTTATGGTGTTCAATTAAACTGTCAGACATCTCTTGAGTCCCTTGGATTACCAGGGTGCCTTGAGTTATGGCCTAGTATTCCATAATATTCCTAGTATTCCATGCCAAGGTGGTTTCCTCTCTTCTTCACTTTCTTGTACCAATTAATAAATGTCCGATACCTGGCTCAGAACCTGTCATCAAAATTGGTGCCTGTGATGAAACTGCTTTACAATCCCTGGACTTTGTGATTTGACTTAAGACCCTAAAAAGAACCCTTATGTAGGCTCACCATGCTTAACCAATCTCTGTTCTTACCAACATGGGAGCTTCCCTACGCTCAGTCCCTACAACCCAGGAGTAAGAGAAGACAGCTCAAAGTCAGCAACATCCATGAACATCCCAGTGAAGGGAACTGGCAAGAACTGCTTCTAATTTTGGAATACTGGCCTAGTGATTCTTGATTTTTTTTCTCTCCATCTCTACTCTCTCTACCAGAATCTTTCACATGGATTGAGGCTGGCCTCGTTTCCCTAAACTCCATTCTCTACATAGCAGCCAAAGCAACCATTTACAGATTAATAATAAAGTGGCTACCCATTGCTCTCATTTCCCTCAGAATATACCCCCAAATTGTTAGGATACATTTAATATTAGGATTTACTTACCTCTTTAGACGTATGTATTACTACCTCCCCCTCATCCCCTTCCATTCATTTCTCCAGAACCTCACTCTCTTCCCTAAACACACTCTTTGGCTGTCTCACCGTTTATGTGCTTTACCTTCAAGTGTCCTTCTTCACCCCTGCTCCCGGTTATTATCTCCTAGTGTTCTATAAGGTTTTAGCCTAAATCGCTCTTCCTGCAGGAAATTTCCCCTGAGCCCCCAAGTTGGGGTTCACTGTCCAGCACTCTGTAGAGCTTTTTTTTTAATTGTCTTTTTCTAACCGGGCTATAAGTTCCTTGAGGATGCCTGGCATAAAGGAGGTGCATAAATGAGTGGATGAGATAGAAAAAACAACAGAACACTTCTACCCCTGTAGCCAGAGCCCAGGTGTGTTAGTGAGGGGAAGGAAGATCAGAGAAGTGGGCTAGTAGCTAGGGCAAAATGTGGGTTCAGGTTACCCAACCACTGGTCTAGGGAGACCACCAGAAACCATGAATTACTTGCAAACTACCACCTTAACCAATGTAGGGTAAAGTAATTCCAAAACTCATTCTTCTTTTCTTGCACATTTTAGTTGGAACAACAAACAGCCCTTCCCAACTGGTTAACACTTACATGTGAGATGTGTCTATTATATCATTTCCTATATCATATCAAGTAACAATCACACACAAAAAACAAACAAGTCAAACTAGGATGCCTGGTGAGTTGTAGTTAGAAACTTCACTTGGGAGTTCATTAACGGAAATTGTTTGGACTGGCCTAAGGACAAAGTGCAAATATTTAGGCAGATTCCTTAAATTCTGCTAAACAGGAGGAAAGATAAGAAAACCAGAAATGTCACCTACATCCTGGCCAAAGAACTGATAGGTAGATGGTAATATATTTTGAATCCATAAAAGGAACACTGCTTTGTTTTCTTTTTTTTTTAATAGACTTCCTTTCTTTAGGAGGAATTGCTCTAGGCAAACCATGCTAAAAGGCAACATTTTGTGGTGGAAAGAACGCAAAACTGACAATGGGATTCTGGGTAAGCCATCTGCATTCTTGGAGACCCTGTCTCTTCATCTCTAAATGGGAATAATAATAATAACAACCGAGCTTGCCCTGCCTATGGAGAGGCTCCACAGGAGACAGTGGTTTAGAAATAGAAACAGCTTCATAAAAGCCAAAGCTTTTTGTCAGTGCGACACAGCCTGAACTCTTATGGTGGCCTCCAAAGGAAACAAAGCCAGGGAAACTGAGTTAGTAGACTTCCAAGTTGGAAAGAGTGTCTCTGAGCCGAAGTCAGGAGATCAAACTTTGCCATACTGAGAAACAGGAGGGAAGCACAGGAATCCCACTTCCTTTGGTCAAATTAATTATTTTGCAATAAATTCCCCTCAGTTTTTTTTTTTTTTTTGCATCCCAGACAGCTTTACACATGTCATATTTTTCCATGCTCTTTGGTCATCGATTTGAATCAGTAGGTTGGCAAAAATAGTTGCAAGAACTGAGTTTCCCTTTCTCTTCGGCAGAGAGAGGGGATATCGAAGGAATGTTTAGGAGTGATTTCTGTCTGGGTCTCAAGCAAAGGCAACTGTTGGTGCCATTTAGGGTTGGGTTCCGGATAATTACATGGCCTGCTAGTTACACCCATTCCATGGCAGACATCAGCAATCAATCACAGCACCTTTCCCTTCCATAGCCTGATGGTCGCCTCAGAATCCTGCCCAGCACAGTGGTAACTTGATCCGATCAGGGTGAAATCGATTTGTCCTTCCTGGTCTGGGCACTGATCAGAAGCCCTTATGTAATCATAATCAAGCTGCAAAGCAGCTTTAGGTGAGGCCCTAATGCTCTACACAGAAAATTAAACCAGCAACTTATGCACTGGTGACTTATTCATTTTCAGAAGACTTCTTGGTTGCACTTCGTTCAAAGGAAAAAAACCAGAGTAACCGAGTTGAAATGCCTGGGTTGTAATTCCAAAGATGTCAGTTTCTCCTCTTGCAGCCACACAGGATATTTGATCCTTTTAATGCCATTAAACTGCTGGCTTCAAACAACTGTGAAGAAGAGGAGGAAACCTGACTCTTTGGCTGGATGATGTTTATACAGATGCAGCGTCTTCCTTAGCATATTTGGTTAGGAGGAGCTGAAAGGGCTAGAAGCCAAATCTCAGGAATGTGGACATAGAGTGACATTGACACAGACCTTTAGGCACACTAGCAAACCCCATTCTTAGCCCTCTTAGATCAGAGGTTCTCCTTTTAAAATTACTGATAAATCTTAACATACAAACATTCCATACATGATTTATAATCGACGGCTCACAATATCATCACAAAGTTCTGCATTCATCACTGTGATCATTTTTTCAGAATATTTGCATCACTCCAGAAAAAGAAATAGAAAGGAAACAGATAAAACTTCTACATCCCCTACCCCTCAGCCCTCCCTCCCATTGACCACCAGCATTTCCATCTACTCAATTTATTTAACCTGTGTCCCCCCTATTATTTGTTCATTCTCCATCCATAATTTTTACTCATCTGTCCATACCCTAGATTAAAGGAGCATCAGACACAAGGTTTTCACAACCACACAGTCCCATGTTCAGAGGTTCTTAATGTTTATTGGGCCACGGACTCCTTTAGCAGTCTTGTGAAAGTGATGGGCCCCTCTCAGAATATTGCCTTTAAACTAGTCAATAAAATAAGATCCACGGGTTGTAAAGGAATCTGATTATACTGAAATACAGTTTTCAAAATATTTTTTAAATCGGCAATACAGTAACATATGAGCTGATTTATTAAGCATTGGATAACAAGATCTAGTCGCAGGTCAGATAACTGCCATGACTTTGCAGCAGTGATGAAGGCAAGTGTTTCAAGGTGTCTGGGACAACCGTAATGTTACGTGAGATCCTCTGTGCTTTCTATTCGCGAAAGTAACAGATGCTGATAACAACATGACTGTGGTTTGTCTCCACACCAAAAATGTAAAAATTGTTAAATTTCAGAGAGAGATCAGTGAAAAAAAATAAATGCAGGGATTTTTTTTTTCCCCATCTAACTAGTTCATGAATCCTGTGAATTATGTCCAGTCCCCGTTATAAACTTCGGACTTAAACGCATTTGGACACGGGGATTTCTGAGCTATCAAGGGGGCACGCCTACCTCTGGTTCTTCATTTAGAGAATGCCCTCTGCAAAGAGGGTTGTGTAAGGATTGCTCTGCTTTGGTGTGTGGCCACCATGTTCTTTTTCTCTTCATGCTCTTTTAAGGCTTTTTCCTCAAGCTTCGCATGCAGTTTACCTATATTCTCTGGAATATATGTGCAGTCCATCATAGTTGCAAGGAAATGGGGGATTAACGAGGCTAAGCTACCTGGCTTACATAACTAAGCAGTGGAGCAGGTTGCCATAACCTGCAGTTTCTGATTTCTAGAATTGGGATAAGTTCTGTTATGGGGATTTATTTTTTTAATCTCTGGCAAATTGACGGGTTAAGAAGGCCAGAAGCTGTCTTAGGTCTGACCTGACGGGGAGGTCCGGGACAGGAATCTCTTAGACAATCAGGGACTCCTGGTACAGCGGAGCTGCTTGGAGATAACTCACCTAACCTGGAACTTTTCTGCAAGCTTCTATGGCGGACACACTTAAAGGTTATATGATCTTCTAAGCCCATCTGGTATTGGTGGAAGCCACTCCGAAAGTATTCTCATGGCAGTGTCTGTTAGCAGTAGATGGGTGGCGGGTGAGTGGGTGGGTGTGGTAACTGGGTAAGAGGAGACATTTGAGAAGATAGCGCCCTTGGGTAAGATGACCTCTGAGACATCGTATTATATTAATAGGCAGTCACATTAGAATTTAGATTATATTCTCCATGACAGCATAACATTTGATGAATGATTTATCTTAATTACAATTTCACTTCTTTATTTATGCATAGATGATCACAAAAAGGCTCCCTAGGATTACTTAATTCTAGAAAAATATCTCCTGGGAGAAATGAAATTAATCATGCTCTTCTAACACCATGAAAGCCAGCACACAAAGCCGTTGGGCCCGGTATACTGACTTACTTTGGCTCCCTCACTTTGTTATTATTCAGGATGAAAGCTGCAGAAATGAGCTCCTGGGGCCTCTTGGTTTCTCCTGGATTTAGGAGAGTGTCCTAAGTGCGGGAACGTTGGGAGTGAAAGGAATAAACCCAGCTGACATTATAGGTCTCCTTTGAAGAACTTTGCATTTCCATCCCATTCCATTAAAAAAAATTTTAAAAAGTAATAAATGCTTAGGGTAAAAATGTATTGACTAAAAAATGAAAGTCCCTCTTTGTTTGTCATCTTCCAATCCCACTCCCCTCCCAAGAGGGTATCTTTCCAGAACTTTTTCCTATATGTCCATATATGTACATGCGTGTAAATGCATAGACAAGCATAAATGCAAGTGAAACACACATTTCTTTACATAAATGGAAACATAGTATACATACTTTCCTATGACTTGCTTTTAAAAAAATTTAGCAGCATTTCTTTACTATTTTCCTGTGTTTGTACATATAGACCCACCTTCTTTTTTTAATGAATACGTACTATTCTATAACATATAAGGACGTACTGTGTTTATTTAGCCTTTTCTCCATGGATAGACACCTCAGCATTGCTGGTGAGGATTTTTGTTTTGTGACTATTAGAAACAGTGTTCCAATACTATTCTATCTTCTTTAAGCCGCTACACTACAATTACCCCTACAGGTCCTATTTTTGATTGTTTTTCAAAATTTTTTCCAGTGCCTTCCTTATATCTCTCTGTCTCTGCAGGAAATAAGAGTGAGGTGGGGAGACCAGGAAAGGGAGAAAGATGCAATCCTTTTTCTTCTCAGTTCATCCCAACCTTCTTTGCACCTCCTGCTTTAGTTTTTGTCCACAATCTACAAAAAGAGAGCTCCCTCTGCTGGGAAGGCTCTTCCAGTCCCGCTCACCTGGGTAACTGTCCAACGCCCTCTTCCTCCACCATCCCTACACCCCCAAGTCGCAGCTCACCTTTGATTTTCCCGAAGCCCTACCCCCAGGTTAGGCCATGCTTTGTGCTCCCATGGCCCTCTCTGCATCCCGTACCCTATTAAGGTGACCTGTCCATACGCCTGGATCCCAAGGGGCGGAGAGGAACAACCCAGCATCTGGCACATGATTAGCATATAACAGGGGCCACATAAAATGCCTGGTGACCTGAACTAAAGGCCCCCCCCCCAGGTGAGTACAAGTGTGTACTTCGTCTAGTTACTTTTAAATCTGTGTTGAAGCCAACAGCAGTAGATAACACATCAGCCTGGAACAAGGTGTATAGATAAGTATAGTATTGCAGAAAAGTTAAAATAGTACAAACTATGCCAGCATTCAGCTGTCCCTTTTCTGCCCTTTGCTGCCCTCACCACATCCACTATGATTGCTCTGAGCTTGGCAGCAGGCTCCGGGCAGAACTAAAAAAGAGCAATACCTGTTCTACAGGTCCTAGTTTTTTTATTGTTATTCAAATTTTCACCTGTGCCCTGCCTTACATCTCTCGGGCAGGCTGCTGTGTTAGAACCTGTTCAGTTATGCCCTTTCTGGCTGGATCTCAACCCACCCCAAAGCTTCTGCTATAGCTGGTGGGGAGCTGAAGGTCTTTCCAACACCACCCAGCACTTCCCCCAACTTGGGACAGTGGATGCACTGACAGGGTCATGGCTGGGCCCAATGGGGATGCATGCTAATGCAACCCTCCCACCAGATCGCTGCTCCCTAATTCAATGTATGTAGAAACCCTGGAGCAGAGTGGCAACAAGTCACAATGTCCTACTCAGGCTTTGACAGCTGACTGGAGAGGAGATGGTGGCAGGGGTGGAGTGGCCTGGATCTTATTTCTACCCTTCACTCTACAGAGAAGCCAATTGCTAAGGGTTGAATCGTGTCCTCTCCAAAGATGTGCAAGCCCTAACCTCAAGTCCTGTGACTGTGACCTTATTTGGAAATCGGACCTTTGAAGATGTCATTAGTTTAGATGATGCCAAACAGGAATAGGGTGGATCCTAATGTAATATGACTGATGTCCTAAAAAGGGGTGGATTGAACACAGGCAGGCAGATGAGGGGAAGATGCCATGTGACCACTGAGTCAGAGCACACCCCTGGTTGCTGGTAGACCAAGCCAGGAGCCAGGAATACGGAACCAACTCTTCCCTGGAGGTGGCAGAGGGAGCACCACCCTGCCAACACCTTGAGTTCAGACTTCTAGCTTCCAGAACTGTGTGAGAAGAAATTTAAGCCACCCAGCCTGCAGTACTTAGTTATAGCAGCTCTAGGAAACCAAGATGCAAATTGAGACCCAGAAAAGCGAAAGGTCTGGTCTGAGTCACTCAGACCAGATCTGCAGCAGACCTCAAGGAGAACTCTGCTCTCCTCCACGCTGGACCCCACACTCCTTCTGCGCCCCACATTCTGAGGAGCAGAGCAGGTGTGTGCCCTACTTCTGGGGTAATCCAGGTCTAGGGGACGGATTGTCTATTCCCCATATAAAATATGAGTTTTTATTCTTTGACCTCCATTTTAGTCCTTTTATAATTGTCAGCATCCCTGGGAGAAGCAACACACTCTTACTAGGAACAATTTCCTTAGGTGTTTTCTCCAAACCAGGTTATGGAAAGAGAGTTGGAGGCCAATAAGGGGCTGGGGGAAGGGGTGTTGGAGTGTGTGTTAAGGGCCCCAGCTTTCCAGAGAGATGGTGGGTACCAAAAAGAACAAGTTAAGTTCAGATTTATTTTTTACCCAGAGACAGGTCCGGCCTCAGGGACTCGTCCTTTGATTGTGTCCATGATCACTCAGCATAATGTGGCGTCACCACCATTCACGTGTTGGGCCGGCTGCTCCCATGACCGACCGTAAACTCCCACTGACCCAGATTCCTCTTGGCAGCCAAAGGAAGATGAGTCCATGCTGATCAGCAGATTAGTTCTTTAAAGTGGAAGCCTGCCAGAGAGATGTGTCAGCAGCTCTCCTTGTCGGCCGAAGGTGGGAGGGCTTTGCCTTTCGGGCAAGGTGAAGGCTGGGCCAATGGCTCATTTCTGGGCTCTTGCAGTCACCCGCTCGTACTGATGCCCATACATAGGAGTGCTCAGGCTTCTTCCCTCACTGGTGGATTTCCCGGGCCATCGCCCAGCTCCCAAAGCTTGAGCGCCTCTAAACTCTTGACAGCTGCCCCCACGCTGGTGGCTCTGTCTTTCATAGTATTTTTAGGTTCTTTCAAAACCTTGTCAAGTCTCCCCATTTCTACTTCGTTCTGAGAGCACAGAATGGAAAATGAACTACGAGGAATGACCACTGCTAAGCAGGCTGGGGTGGGGGGGTTGTTTGAAGCAGTCTGAGGCCCTCTTCATGTTTCCCTGTGAGGATGAATAAGAGAAAACAATGCCTCCAAAGCTCCCTGGGCCCCTCCAGGAGAGGGGTTACGAATGCCCAGACTCTGTGGTTTAAACAAGGCTTTTAATAACTCTACTAACTGCTGGACTTTCCCTTCCGAGACAGAAGTCAACTGCATGAATCTCCCAAAGGCCTCCACTGAAATAGAATTTTTAAAAAGTCAACACACGTGGAAAACATTGTGGTCTTCCCAAATGCCTGACCCCCAGGCAAGGTTCTGCAAAAACTGGGGGAGGGGAGCGGTTCCTACTGGACCGGGAGAATGCCTCCCCTCTGGAAAGTTTCAAAGGCCTAGAGAGGTAATGGGAAACATGACAGCAAGTTTGACTCCTGAGATTTGATAAGGCCTGACAGTTGCATGCCTAATCTTCATACATATTCCATTATGGCTCCATTTTCAAGGCAGACCGCCGGAGCGAGGCCCTCTTATGCAGGTGGGGGGCTGGGGGGAATGGGCTTTCACTATCACTATGAAAATGAGAGCAATCACAAATACACCCCTCCCCCCAATAAAAAACTCCTGGAAAAACAGCCCTGGTTTCTATTTCTCAAGAAATGCTCCCTTTAAATGGTCTGCCAAGCCAGTCTGTAGTGAAATCCTCAGCTAAGCTCTTTGTATGCTTAAAAACACGAAACCAGTGTAAAACTAAACACTAAAAAAATAGATACATGAAATGACATTATGGAGAGGGGGGAGAAGGAATATTATAAAATATTGCAACCTGCCTGGATCTAGACCAAGGAAGAAATTTAGAACCCAGCTACCTCCAGCGTCTCTCTGTAGCTGGGCAGAACAGTTTCAGTGGCTTTGATAGTTTAAAAAAAAAAAGCTTAGAACTCGCAACAGAAGACATTTGAGAATGTTAGCACTCATGGAAAATCGGGAGTGTGTTCACACTGGCCTCATCGGTGAAAGATTACACATCTCACATAAAACTGCAGTACCATCTACCCTTGAAAAGAATGAATAATTTTGTGCTATATTTGGATGGCACAGTTCTTTTAAAACAGAGTGATCAATTCAAGAGGCCTCAGTAATGCAGCAAAAAATGTGGACCTGTTTTAAAGCAAAATAGAAAATGTGGTCTTTTTGTACAAAGGAATCGGCCGACAGAAAGTCTTTGGAGTCTTCTCTCCACTGAGTGAGAAAGCATCTCTGGTGAATTTTGGAGATGATGCTGTGCCCAGCATTGTGCTTGGGTGTTGGGAACTACTAAAGAGAAATTAGTTTATTATTTCTGAATCGCCAGTTAGTAGAGAATGCCTTAAGGGCAAGCATATTTGTCTTTTCCATACACCAGACCCGAGCTAACTTTCCATCTTCTGCAATCCTCCTAGGCCCCTGAGAGTTGCCTGTTTTGAAGAACTACCGGCATTCATCACCTCTCCTCACGGCTCTCCATTCCTTTAGCTAAATCCTTTCCCCCTCTCCTGTCTTCTTAATGACTTCACCCTGTGCTGGCTGCTCCCTCCTCTTCTCACCTATTGTGCTTGGGGTCATACTGCATAGAGGTATGGGGACGAGCAGTGGGAAGATGGGGGATACCCCAGCCACAGTGTGGGAAAGGCAGGTTGAACGTGTCCAGGTGATGCTGGGAAAGGGGGATACTGGGAGAGAATGGGGGGTGGGGACAGGGCGGAGGAGTGGGGAGGATGGTGGATCCAAGTTCAAAGCCAGACTCCTCCACTTGTGAGCTCTTGTGATAATTCAGTGTGATACAGTGATAATTCAGGCAATGGTTTCTGTTTTATTTTGTTTTGTTTGCATGGGCAGGCTCCAGGAATTGAAGCTGCGTCTCCGGCATGGCAGGTGAGAATTCTGCCACTGAGCCACCGTGCACCGCCCTCAGGTGAAGGTTTTTATATCCTGGAGCTTTTCAGCCTGGTGCTGAATTTTGGAAACTACACTGTGCCCAGCCTTGTGCCGGGGTGTTAGAAATTACTGAAGAGAAGTTAATTAGTTGTTTCTGAATCCTTGGTTAGTAAAGAATGCCTTAAGGGCAAAGATCCCACCAAAGGGCTTTTGGAGAGTCACCACTCATAGTACCTGTAAAATAAAGGACTGAATTTGTGGTGAAAATCTGTCTAACCTAAATGAAAGTGGGTGCCTGGGGTGAAGGAGTAAGAAGTAAAGGTAAGTCCAGTGAGGCTTTCTGAATTGTGTCCCCACAGTGCTCCCTTCCGGGTTCTTTCCTTTTGCTGCCCTCAGTTTGAGCTTAGGTGTTTGGATGTGTCACTCTGTCTGGCTCCCTCATGGGACTTTATGCTCCCTATACAGACACCTGGGAGTTTTCACTTATCGTTGTGTCCCCAGGGCCGAGCCCAGTGCCTCAGTAAACATGTGTGCGATAAAGTCATTTACCCTCACTGTGCTGGCAGCACTTAAAAAAGTGATTTAGAAAGCGTGTCCTGGCATTGAAGTCCCGGGTGGATTAGAGAGGGTAAGTTGAAACCAGAGCGTCTGATCTGGAGAGATTTCTGGGATTGTGGTGGGCGAGTTTTATTTTTGCACGTGAGGACTCCCCTCTTCTCAATCCTGGAGGCGGTTTCCAGACCCTCACCGTGTACTCACCATCGAAGATCTTCCTCCAAGCTCTTCTGAGGGAGCCTTCCATGCAGCCATCCATCACCTTCGTACCACCGTGATGTCTTTTTTTTTCATATTTTTATTTTTTCAATATTTTTATTATAAGCAACAAACACACATACATTCTTGACATGATTACAATCAGTGGCTCACAATATGATCACATAGTTGCGTACTCATCCCCATGATCATTTTTTTGAACATTTGCATCTCTCCAGCAAAAGAAAGAAAAAAGAAAAATCTCATACATGCCATACCCCTTACCACTCCCTTTCATTGACCACTAGTGTCTCAATGTACTCGGTTTATTTTAATATTTGTTCCCCCATCATTTGTTTATCTCTTACCCATATTTTTAACTCCTCTATCCATACCGTAGGTAAAATGAGCACATGATGCATCTTACTAAGATTTATTGAGCGTTTACAAGGTGTCAGGCATTGTCCTAAGGACTTCATGCCAACTTGATCAACCTTCATGACAATCCTACGGGTTAGGTAAGACTATTGTCTCCATTAACTGGGGGCACCAGATGTCCAGCCAGCCAGTCTCCTGAGCTAGGAGGTTTAATCAGTACATTGTACTGCACTGTCCCACCGGCCACTGGAAAATAATCCTAGGCCTTCCTTTTGCATCTACAAGTGACTTTTACTTTATTTTACTGGATAGATGACTTAACAACATAAAATAAATTTTTAAAAAGTATACTCATTTTTACATGTTAGGTTATATTCCTTATTCACTTTGCATATAATTTCCAAACAGTCCCCGGTTTGCCCCAATTTTATATTCAAACTTGGAAGCGATGATTGCCTAAAGAGCATCACCCTAAGGCCTGGTTAGTCATTGAGTAATAGTAATAATATCAAATTATTATCAATGATTTTATTAAACAGTATTCTTTTATGAATTTTTAGTTTACTCCTGTTCTCCTGGCTTGTGATTTATTTTCCTGAACAGGAGCAAAAAAAAATTTTAATCTACTGCTTATTAAAAAGACATTTACATCAACTTCCCTTCACATCAAGTAATGCAACGAGATGTCAAATGTTGAGGAAAGCCAGCAATTTTCCTTTTTTGTCCCTTTTAATATATCATAATGGAAAAAAATATGTAATTCACCTTACTTATTAAAAATCTTGCACAATTGCAGCATTAATTAAAAACAAGACAAAACTGGGCCAAACTGCCAATGAGAAACACTTTCTGTGGCTGCAGGTCCATATGCCTCCCCAGTCCCAATAGACCCTTTTGGGACTTTCTCACACCTCAGGCCAAAAGAACATAGAAATTCCACTCTTAACATGTTGATTTGTCCAAGATTGTTAATTATTTAGCTACCGACAGACCAAAGAACAGAATCCAGACTTCCTGATTCCCCACTCTTGTATTTGCTAATTAAATCTCAAATTAACCAGCTTCTGATATGTTCTTTGTAAAGAGATTTCGTCATGTGCGTTTTGCTACTTTCCTTTGGGTTCCTAGGTTCATGAGTAAAGGAACCCAAATATATTAATTACTTACAGAGGTAGCAAAAATATGGGTATTATTATGTTCTGCTTCTTCACCCATCCACCAGAGCACTCTCTTGCCTGAGCTCAGCTCAGCCATAAATCCGTCTAAATACACTGCTCCAGGCAGCCACTCCAAATAGATTTGACTGCGAGGACACTGGAGCAACAATTTCAGCGTAGACCCTTTCTCTTCCTTAGTATCTGGCTTTGCTTCTCTACCAATCGAGGCTACGACCTTGCTCGTCTTTCTCAGTCTGGTTTGAGAGAACATATTCTGAAAATGGGCACTCAGGCTGAATGATACCTTCATCCCGGAACAGTTTCCCAAAACACGCGAGCTGCGGGGTCACGTTGAGTCCTTTTGCTTTGCATGTTGGGTAAACCTTAAGTGACCAGCTCCAGCTCATGCAGTTGGATTAGTGACAGAACCAAGACCAGATCTCAGGCTAGCTGATTCTTTGTCCAGTGCTCTTCTCTCCACTCTGCCTATCTGACTCTGGGCTTCATCAGACAGAAGAGAGAAAATGTTCCTGTGACCTGACTCTTGTAAACACTCCTCCATCACTTTGCCCATGGCAGCCTGCCAAGGCAGGGATAGGGCCAAATTTAGTGGGTCCTTCAGAGAAGTGACCCAGACCGAAACAATTCCCTGATATAGAACAGCGCGGGCCAGAGAAAAATGTGCTGTCCTACAAAGAACAAAGCCTGGGATGATTCATTCTCTTGATCCTGGTGGTGATTTATCGTTGGATGCCAATCATCCATATGTGGCTTTCAGCAACTACACAGGAATTCTAATCTGGCTGCTTGTCCTTGAACACAGAATTTCCTAGTTACTTCCTTTATCAGAACCAGAGTTCCTGAATGTTCAGAGTTTTCCTGGGCATGCTGTCCCAGCTGTCCCTCTTGGTACTTAGCATGAGACCCTTTTAATAATGCAAGGTCATCTGGGGGCCTCTTAGCTCCCTTAGCCTCTCTGATCTTAGCATCCTCATCTCTGAAAGTCAGGAATTGGACCAGCTGGTTACGAAGATCTCTTTTGACCCTAAAATTCTATGACAATACACACTGGAGGAAATCGTTTTAAATAGGAAAAGCTGCCTTGAGTTTTCTATACTTTAAAACCTACCTGGTTACCTTAATGCCAATGGAACCATGTGGGTAGGTACTGGTACTAAGTATTTCTACCAAGAGACCCATGACGCTTCCAGTTCCCAGCCCATGGGAGCCAGCGGTCCCACCTCACCTGGGGAACGGCTCTTGCTCAGACAACTAATGGTGTAATTGTTTTCAGATTCCTTAAACATTGAGAATGTGAGAGAAATAAAGAAAGAATGAGAGAGAGAGAGAGAGAGAGAGAGAGAGAGAGAGAGAGAGAGAGAGAGAGAGAGAGAGAGAGAGAGAG
>PVIY010009321.1:11657-25909 GCA_004026745.1 Myrmecophaga tridactyla | reverse complement strand
TACATACAAACATTTCTATGTGTTTTTGTTCAGTTTATTATTTTTGCAGAAATGGAATCAAATGGAACACCTTACCCTGTTAACATGCTTTTTTCTCTTCACAAAATGTCTCAAAATTCTTTCCACATTGGTAAGTCATCATTCTTCTCAATTGCTATACCATTGTGTGGCGATACCATGTTTTGTTTAACCACCTCAATGGCTTCTCCATTGATGGATATTTAGGTTGCTTTCTAGGGTTTTGCTATTTAAAAGAAATGCTGCAATGAATTCATATTTTAATCCACACATTTGACTATTTCTCTAAGATAGCTATCTAGAAGCAAAACTGCTGGGTTAACGATAATGCATATTTACATTTGAAAAATTTTATAATATCAGTGGGAATATCATTTCTACATATCCTCACAGACCGTTCATTGTTGTTTATATTTGTAAAATTTCTTTAGTACTTGCAAGGTTGAGCAGATTTACATATATTTTTTGGCTACGTTTACTTCTTTCAGAGAATGCTTATTATAGACCCTCGCTCATTTTCCAGTTAAGATGATCTTTTTGTTGTTGTTGATTCATACCAGTGATTTAAAATCATTTTTTAAAAACCCTATGTACTCATCAACTAGTTTCAATAATTATCAACTCATGACCAATATATTCTCCCATTGCTTCTCCTTCATGCAAGGATTATTTTCAATTAAATCTCCATATAATTTCATTTGTTAATACCTAGTAAGTATATCTAAAAGATCAGGAGATGTTCAAATTTCCCCCACTGGCTCATAAAACTTAAATAATTACTTAAAATCCTCAAATATCCAGCCAGTATTCAAGTTCCTTCCATTATCTCATAATTTTAATAATTGCTTGAACCAGGATCCAAATAAGGTCCATAAATTGTAATTGGTTAATATGTCTTCCAACTCTCTCTTAATTTATAGATCAATTCTCTCTCTCTCTCCCTCTCTCTCTCTCTTTTTCTTGAAATTTACTTGTTGAAGAATTTTGGTTCTTTTTTCCATGGAGTGTCCTCCAGCCTGGAGTTTTGTTGGTTGCATCAGATGGTGTCATTTAACATGTTCCCCTGTCCCCTTTTTCATCAATATTTGTAGTTTGGTTCAAGGCTTGATCAGATTCAGGATTGGTGTTTTGGCAAGAATACTTCTCAGATGGTGTTGTGCATTTCAAACTAGGCCACAAAAGTCTGGTTGCCTCTTTGTGAGGTTAACAGCCATTCATGACTGTATCAGTCCTAATTCACTCAAGAAATAGAAACCACACTGTTATTCAAATACAGGAAATTTAATGTGAAGAATTATTAAAATACGATAGGAGGGCAGGCAATGGTGGCTCAGCAGGCAGAGTCCTCACCTGCCGTGCCGGAGAACTGGGTTTGATTCCCAGTGCCAGCCCATGCAAAAAAAAAAGAACATATATATATATGATAGGAGAGTAGCTATGAAGATGTAAAGAGACCTCTAAAGGGAGAGTATTCATGGAAATCTACTTAAAATGGGGCTTTTCCCCAAGGCTGGAGTTCAGATCCTGTTGGAGAAGGTGTGCTTTAGATAATAGACAAGATAAGCGCTAGTCCAAAGTGGCCAGCAGGAAAGAGCCCAAAGGGGTGTGAGCAAGCTGCGGTTAGTGAGTGCAGGCCTGGAGCGTGTTGGGAAGGCCACGGGAAACACGATGTGGGGCACAGGTGAGTCATGCACAGAGGGCATTGGGACACTACTGTGATCGGAGTGGTGTGAATGAGTGGAAGGGAAAATGGCCACATCACAAGGGCTGGGACAAAGTAGTCACTAGGCCTGGGCTAGGGCCCTGAGGTCACTGAGGGGCTTCTGGGCATGTGGCTGGGGCACGACACCACTGAATAACCCCCACATGGACTGTGAACAGGCAGAAGAAGCAGTAGAAGCAAGAATAAACAAAGCCTGGTACACTGGAATCAGGAAGAGAAGACCCCTTCCTCCTCATTCATGCCCTATACTGACAAAGCTTAACATTGTGCTCATTGGAAAGGAGAAACATTTAAGAGTCTGGATTACCCCCAAGTAGGCACTCTTCATTACTAAGTCATTAAAAAGACTCTTCCCAATGTCTCCTCCCAGAATCACCACTAAGAACTCCCAATCTCTCTTCTAGGATCATCTCCAATACCCTATACAGGGCACTATTTCCACTCTGGGGTTTCTTCTCAAACAGTAGCATAATACCAACCTCTGTAGAATTCAATTGCATTTTGTTTTTTCTGGTTTCAAGCTAACAAGACACCTACATCCTCCCTAGTTTTTGAGAATGCCCTTTTTACCCCCACCCATTTCCCCTCCTCCCCCAGAAGGGAATGAGGATGAGGTGAGAGCCTCCCTTCCCAGAGACAGTTATACCATCGAAGGAGTTGGAAAGAAGAATATAAACAATGCCAAACCTGGCACTAATGTTAAAATCGGCTCTCTTCATGTTTTCTCTTCAGGAAAACATGAACCCCTGAGAAACCCTGACCATCCCAGCTGTGTAGAGACTTCTGAAAATCATATAGAAATCTTTTCTTCTCTTCCTTCTCCAGTTCATCCTTCCTGTTTCCAACAACTCACTCACTAGTTTCCTTTTCTCTTGAGTCACCTTCTCAACCCCATGGCAGTCGGGTCCACCTTCTAGTCTTCCTCAGTTCCTCCCCTCTATCCCTTCCTTTTAGTTCATGGTCCCCTCTCTTCCTCTGTTTCCTTCCTCCTACCCAAGATTTAACGGCAAAATAACAACCTGATCCAAAGTGGTGGGTTCTCTGACTAATGCGCTCAGATGACCAATTCCTGAGACACTAAGGTTTCAAAGAGAGAACATTTATTGCTAGATGTGAAGCAGGAGATCAGATGGCCTGTTGGCCTAAAAATCTGACTCCCCAAACCACAGTTACTCTTGGTGGTTTTATAGTCCCAAAGATGGGCAGGTTTTAGGGTAGTGGGCAGAATGCCACAAGGTGAGGAGGTTAGAGATGATCTAATTATTGAACACGCACAGATGGATAATTGGAGTGCGTTAGTTCTAGGCTGACCCAAATCCCTTCATTAATAAACATTAGAGGCTGTCTTTAGTGATCATAAGACTCCAAAGTTGAAAAACCGGATAAAGGGATACAAGTGAGGGTTAGTCACAAGGTTTTTACAATCACAAGGTCACAAGATAAAGGCTATATAGTTACACAATCATTAGCAAAGATCAAGGCAGCTAGATTATAGTTCAACAATTTCAAGTATTTCCTTCTGGCTATTCTAATACGCTAGAAAGTAAAAAAGAAATATCTATATAATGGTTCAGTGGTCATAATCATTTGTTAAATCCTAACTTCTCAGTTACAAAAGAATGAGGAATAAGTAAACAGCTGCCTGCCCTCTCTTGTAAGTCCCACGGAAGCAGTTTCCTTCGCCTCCATTGATAGAGAGTCTCTGGGTTTCAAAGCGTTTGGCCCTTATTCAAGGCCAGTCTCACAGTCATTGTACTGAGATAAAGGTAAATCCAGGAAGTTTCTATTTTTAGATGCAATTGTGTTTCTGGAAAAGGCTGCACATCACATAATAGGAAATCCTGAGAGTGTGAAGACTGTTTCCTTCCAGTCGAAGCATTGCTGTCTTTGGCTGTTCTGACAATAGCTGAAACCTTAAAGCAAGTGGGCAAAGCTTGGGGGACAGGGCTAGAGAAGAGGTGTGCTGTGTTGGGGTAGGTGAGAAGCAGATAAGCAGAGCCGGGGAAAGTGGGGACAGCCAGGGTAGGTGATTTTAAACCATAAGTGAAAGCAAATAAATTGTTGAGCCTTAACAGAGGATTGAAAGAAACAAAACTGAAAACAATGCTGAATCAACGGATTGAGAAAACCTTCTCGACCAAAAGGGGGAAGAGTGAAATGAGACAAGGTGTCAATGGCTGAGAGATTCCAAACAGAGTCGAGAGGTTTTCCTGGAGCTTATTCTTAAGCATTAAGTAGATATCACCTTGTTAGTCAAGATGTAATGGAGAGGCTGGGGGAAACTGCCTGAAAATGTAGAGCTGTGTTCCAGTAGCCATGTTTCTTGATGATGATTGAATAATGATACAGCTTTCACAATGTGACTGTGTGATTGTGAAAACCTTGTGTCTGATGCTCCTTTTATCTACCTTGTCAACAGATGAGTAGAACATATGGAATAAAAATAAATAATAGGGGGAACAAATGTTAAAGTAAATTTAGTTTGAAATGCTAGTGATCAATGAAAGGGAGGGGTTAGGGGTATGGTATGTATAAATTTTTTTTTTTCTGTTTTCGTTGTATTTCTTTTTCTGAATAGATGCAAATGTTCCAGGAAATGATTATGATGATGAATATACAACTATTTGATGATATTGTGAATTACTTTTTGTATATGTAGAATGGAATGATCAAAAGAGGAATGTTTGTGTTTGTTATGTGTTTTTTGGTATTTAAAAAAATAAAATTAAAAAATTTTAAAAAAAGAAATATTGTTAAAAACTAATTTAAAAAAACCACAACGCTGATTACTTCGTAAAAATATCTGTTGAAATAAGGCCATCTAAGGCAAAGCAATGTTCGCTCAGTGTGCGCTGTTTGTTATAAAAATGGTCCATGACTAAGCAGCTTCCTAATGGATACTGTTCAATGATGATAATGATGAGGATGATGGGGACGATGGTGTTGGAGAAAGTCACAGGCTCATTTATTTTAAAAATAGGAAAGTCTCAACTGTGGAATATTCAGGCCTAAGAAGCCAGAAGCTCTTTCTGCTGTGGATAGGTCGGGAGTAGTGCTTTTTACCCTTTAATATGCACATGTATCACCTGGGGATCTTGTTAAAATGCAGATTCTGGTTCAATAAGTCCTGGATGAGCCTGAGATTCTGCGATTCGAACAACTTCCCAGGTTAAATAGATTCATCTTGTTTATACACTCTGGGATGAGGCATCTTTTCCCAACTTCATAATTTCATGTTGGTGGCTTGAGGTTGAACCTGGTGGAAATATTTACAACATAATAGCCAGCACGTGCTACATAACCAAATCTGGGATTTTCAATTCTCCTCCTCCTCCTCTTTCTTTTTTGGACAGCTGGTTTACCAGCACACCACTGGACATGGAGAATGATCACAGTGTGATTCATGAACGAACTGGAACCACCATGAGACTCCCTTGGGCCATTTAGCAAATGGTTCTATATACTTCCGCTTTTAACACAGGGCCATGGTGGAGTTTTGGGTCCCCAGATATGAGTGCCAACTCAGATCCTATATCTAACAGTCCTTGAAAGGTCTAGGTATTCCCCTTTCCTTAGCATAGAGTTACTCTGGTAACTCTACCAGATTCATGGGAATCTTTGGGGAAAGGCTTAGGGAGACTGACCAATCATGTTGGATGTGGGGTGTTGCAGGGTCTTTCTTGAAGGGGACCCAGCCTCTTGAATCAATTTGTTCTGGGTCTGAGAACTGACTCAGGTCTAGAAACTGGGTGAGGGATTGTGATTTTTCACCCTGGCCTCCGACACCAGCCTTCTGTTCACTTGCTCTTGATTTTGTAGATTATATATGTCAAGCAATATCCTCATTGGCTGCCCATGATCTTACTCCTTGTCACAACATGGTTTATTAGCCATCACTGAGGTCACTGCAGGTCAAGGTCCCTGGTTTTCTTTCCTTCTTGTCTCCCATTATGGCAATTACTTTCATGGGCCTCTGTGTGTTAAGTGCCTGTACTGGCCTTTATTAGTCCAGACTAGTATCATCCCATTGACTATGGACCCCACTTCCAAGGCAGCATCTCCTATAGAAGATAGCAACTACTGAGCTTCTCAGAGTGCTGGTGCTCCCCTAACTAGGGGATTCCTTGCCAGTCTAATGAAATGACTCTCCTCTGTGTCCTCAAGCCTACTATATCCTGAGTCAAGAGAAAGTATTCCCATATCAATAAGTTCCACCTTATCCACTCGTATTTTCTGACATCCCACCTCCCACATCCAACCCTTGGCTTGACACTCCTAAGATCCATTCCTGGGTATGTTCTCTCAGTTTCTGCCAGTAATTATGAGCCGGGTCCTGTGGTTGCTTTGGTGAACGATCTCTTTCTTCCCGTAGCAGGGATGGCACTTCCCCACTCAAGCCATGCTGAGACTTGACCATAATTATTGGTCAAGTAGCAATGAGGAGAGAGGCAGGGCACATCTTTAGGACAACAAACATCATCATCTAGCAAGGCATCTTGGCTAGAAGGAGGCCTTTGTCTAATCTCCAATTTAAGAGGAGGCTGTGCTCCTCTAGCAATCAAGAGAGGGATACTTCTGCCCAACCCAATGTTCTAAGAAACAGAATATGAATAGGTGTATAAACTTTAGATTTCCCAACTCAGATCTCATGCTCCCTCTCCTTTCTTATCAGAGAGCTTACTTCCCCATAGGAGACATCCCAGGGTTGTGAATTCAAGTTGCTTTGTTGCTCCAATACTTTGACCATCAGGCCCTTGACCTGATTTCCTTCATGATCTGCTCTCCAGTTGCAGAGATGAAGGTCCATTTCATTGCTATCTTGGAAGCCTTCTGGTTGTCATGTCCTGAGTTGATGGTTGGCTGATCTGAGCTTGTCATTTTCTTCCTTCAGGGCTTCAAGTACCGTTAATGACAATTAACCAACTCTACAATCTTTTGCCCCCATGTCCCTGAAATGCCAGAGCTGTTACATAAGCTGATGCAATATGAATAAGATGAACATTTTACGGGTTTTTTCGAAACTCCATTTAATACCAACAATAGACCAGGTCTTGTTGCCATATGGCCGGTAAAGTGATCCAATTCTAGAATCCAACCTATGGGATCTGCTTCCCAGAACTCCTTCCAGCTCCAGCTGTCTTAGGTTGGGTTCTCCCAGAATCAGACCTTGACACAAAAACTTGAGTGCAAGTAGTTTGTGAGGGCGTCCTAGGAAGTACTAACAGCGACAGGGACGGTCACCTCTATGGTACGCTATACTCAGACCCACTGGGAAACACACAGAACATTCCTTACGGCTACCCATTGACCCCAGGGGTGAAGAAGTAGGTGTATTTATCCACTGGCATCCCAGCTACCATTGATTGAACCTGCTACTGAGGGCATTAACTCACTGGCCAGCCAAAATATCCCGCAGGCAGAAAAAAGCACGTGTTCATGTAAGTGGCCATTGGTTTATGGAGATGAGTGCCAAGGAGATAGGGGCCAGGCATGTCAGCCTCTCCTACTTGAACCCCAGAGCTGAGCTGAGCGTCACTCCACTTCAGTGACAGCAGCAATGCCAATGATCCAGAATAGACTCAGCCCAATTAGGAATGGCCCTTGAAAACCCTCTTGGGGAAAGGGAGACATGGAAGAGGCCCTGTGATCCTAGTGCTGGAGCCACTGGGCGAGTGAATGTTCTAGAACTGTTGTTTCACCTGAAGAGTTAGAATGCCTGCCTGCCATGTGTGGTGAGTTTTCAGGCCAGTTCCTGCAGGAGCCTTCTCATTGGAAAGCCAGGAGATGTGGTCCATGGCTATTCATTTATGGACAAATTAATCTAATAAGCTAGCTCCCGCAAACCCACATTGTGCACTCCAGGTAACAGTGCCGTCTCCCAGTTAAGAAGACCTATTAAAGAGTGATTCCTTTGGTAAGAATTTCTGGCACAGGGCGGCTTCCGTGGCTCAGCAGGCAGAGCAACGACCTGCCTAGCTGGAGGTCTGGAGTTCGATCCCTGGTGCCTCCTGCCCATATGCAAATTAAAAAAAAAAAAAAAAAAGAATTTCCGGCACAAGTTTTAGGAACGTGATTTTGAGATAGACAAATTTTTTCCTATGGCCCCTCAAAAGTATATTGAAAATATTAACCACTTTACCTTGTATTTGTGTGGGATTTTCAGAGCACTTTCACATATATTAGTTCAGCTGGCCCTCATAACACTCCAATGAAAGCACACGAGGCAAATATTTCTGTCCTTATTTTATAGATGAGAAAATGGACACGCAGTGAGGTTAAGTGACTTGCTCAAAGATCACAAGGCTGGTTAGTAGGTGGAGAGGCTCAACTGCAGCTCTGATTGTGTCACTCAGTGCTTGCTGCCAGACCTGCATTTCCCACCAGCTGTCTCTCTCAGCTGTAAAAGAACACTTTTAGTAGGAAGAACATTTCTGGTTTGCTTTGGTATCTCCATTGCTGGCATATTTTGATTGCTTAATATCGCTGTTAAGCAAATTAATTAAAAAATCTGTCTCCCACCCCCTGCCTCTGAAAGTTCTGGGAAGTGATGTCACAGCCTTTTGTCTATTCCCCTTCCCTTGTCTCTCCTCTCAAGTGCACTTGCATGTGACATACACACGTACACAAACACACACGTACACACACACACTCTCCTTGCAGGCTGTGTTCTTTTGATGCATTTTGGAAATGCTGACACAGAGAAGAACCTGGGAAATCTAAGGGATGAGAGGGAGACCCAGAGTGGCGTAAGAGACCCAACGTGCTCCCTGGTGATGCTTTACAGACAAAAGGCAGAATTTTGACCAATTCCTGACGATGCTCTGTTTCCTACTAGCAAGGGCTGCTCTCCCAGGGTCGGACCTCCCGGGAGGAGGCCTGCCTTTCAGTGGACATGCAGTGACCTTTAAGAGCCACAAGAGGGAGCCAGTGGCGCAAGGAGCCAGGCTTAAGAGCCTCCTGCACTAGGACGTCACCCAGAAGCGGCTCTACTGAACCCACAAAGGATTCCGCAGAGGGGGAGGAGGAGGAAGGTCAGAGAGGGCTGGGAAGGGAGCGCAGAACTGAAAAAGCAGGAGGGGGGAAAAACAGGAAAATGGGACAGAGAGTAAAAATTTAATCAGAGTTTATATAAAATATGGGGGGAGGATTTTTACTTTTTCCTTTGCACTCTCCTGGTTTTTCTTTTTACTGTAAGCATACGTTATTTTTATAACTCAGAATGAATAAGGATATATTTAAAACAAATGTGTAAAAATAAAGCAAGCAGTCAGCAAAATGATGGGGAAAAAAGAAACAAATGTGAAGTGCCCCCGGAGCTCTGGGGAAAAGCCAGTGCGGTTCGGGGCTTTTGGCTTTGTTGTGAGACCCCGCCCCCGTCCCCGCCCCCCACGTCTGCACCCGGGTCTGTTATCTCCCTTTGCACCGTTTCCTTCATTCACGCTCTTATGAATCTTAATTGCCTTATGAGCACACTGCTTTTAGTCTGAAATTTAATAGAAATGAATTAATAGCTCATATATCTAATTGACAATTTCCCTGCAACCTCGGGGAACCAGTATGACTCTTAGGAGCAAACTCAAACTATCTGATTTAGTAAATTGCCCTCTGAGTCAGTTTTGGAAAAAGACAAAAAAAAAATCAGTTTATGTCAATGTCTCTTTGGGACTCCAAATGTTATTAGCCATCTTAAAATGCGATCTGTTCATTTAAATTTAGCCTGCAGGTGACTGCAAATTAATCTACCCTTAGAGGAGGCAGAGAACCTGTGGAAAGAAAAATAGCATACCATCCCAGCGTCAGGGGCTGGAGCTTTCTGTTTGTTAAGAGAAGAGGGAAAGTGGTCTGGCTGTCTGTAGAGTTTCTTCCCAGCCTCTTGCTGGGTCCCACCCAGCTGGCCAGGGGAGAACCTCCTGGTGGCAACCTCTCTGCTCACTCTCCACGTGAATGGAGGTTGGAACTGGTGTGGTTGGAAAGGAGGACCTCACTTCTGTCCTGATACTTCCTGTGGTAGTTAGATTCAGTTGTCAACTTGGCCAGGTGAAGGCACCTAGTTCTGTTGCTGTGGACATGAGCCAATGGTACGTGAACCTCATCTGTTGCTCATTACATCTGCAGTCGGCTAGGAGGCGTGCCTGCTGCAGTGAATGACATTTGACTTAATTGGCTGGTGCTTAAATGAGAGACTCAACATAGCACAGTGCAAGCAGCTCAGCATACCTCATCTCGGGACTCGCAGCTCAATACAGGCCTTTGGAGATGCAGAAGGAAATCACCCTGGGGAAGTTGTTGGAACCCGGAGGCCTGGAGGGAAGGCCAGCAGAGATTACCCTGAGCCTTCCCATGTAAGAAAGAGCCTCAGTGGAAAGTTAGCTGCCTTTCCTCTGAAGAACCAACGAAATAAATCCCCTTTGATTAAAAGCCAATTCATCTCTGGTGTGTTGCATTCCGGCAGCTAGCAAACTAGAACACTTCCCAACCTTTTTCGTATCAGGTACATGAAGACTAATATTTGTATAAAAAGCTAGAACAAACCCCATCTATATGGAAGGCTGGTGAAAAAAAATCATTACATTCTCTTTATATAATATAAAATATTGAATTTGTATAAAACATCCACATAAAATCTTTTGACAAATTTAACGAGAAGCTTGAGTTTGTGTCTATGAACATAATTCTTTAAAATCAGGTTTCAGGCTTGAAACAGCTCATTGCAGCATTTCCTCGTCAGGTCTTTTTAGTGATGAGTTCTTCAAATTTTTGATAGTCGCCTTCAGTGACTTTGTTTGCACAACAAGGTGATAAAAATTTTTAAACCACTTTTACAATCTTTCAAAAATGTATAGCGTTTGAAATGACAATGAAAGAGGGCCCAGCAGCTCTTCCTCTTCTCTCACCGACAGAGGGAACGTTGGCATTTCCTGTGATGACAGGAATGGATTTTAAATCTAATGGAATGTTTATAGAGCAAGCATTTCAGAATAATGGGCTGTAATTTGCAGAGGGTGCTGCTTCATTTGAATGCTCACCTGGCAGCAAATAGCTAGAAGCTTCTCAGGGATGTGAAGACAGAGATTAGGGAGTTTTGAAGCCCAGGAGCTCCACCAGAGTTTCCTGTTCTCTGGGCCTCCTCACCACACCTTGGGCTTCATTCTCTCTCACTCCTGGGTGCCAGGAGCCAGGCTTCTCTGGCAACATGGGCCTCCTTAAAGATAGGTTGTCCCAGGGGTGTACCTCTCCCTGGTAACATGGGATATGACTCCCAGGGGTATAATCTTCCTGACAAGGTGGGACAGGACTCCTGGGATGAGCTGGGACCTGGCATCATGGGACTGAGAAAGCCTTCTTGACCAAAAAAGGGGAAGAGAGAAATGAGACAAAGTCTTAGTGGCTGTGAGATTTCAAACAGAGTTGAAAGGTTATCCTGGAGATTATTCTCATCCATTATATAGATATCCCTTTTTAGTTTATGGTATATTGGAGTGGCTGGAGTGAAATAATTGAAACTGTTGAACTGTGTTTTGGTAGCTTTGATTCTTGAAGACAATTGTGTAATAATACAGCTTTTACAATGTTATTGTGTGGTTTTGTAAACGTTGTGCCTGATGCTCCTTTATCCAGAGTATGGCAGATGAGTAAAAAAATATGGATAAAAAATAAATAAATAACAGGAGGGATAAGGGGTAAAATAAATTGGGTGGATTGAAATACTGAGGGTCAATGAGAGGAGGGGCAAGGAGCATGGGATGCATGAGTTTTTTCGTTTTCTTTTTCTGGAGTGATGCAAATGTCCTAGAAAATGATCACGATGATGAATATACAACTATGTGATGACATTGTGAGCCACTGATTGTACACCATGTATGGACTGTATGTGTGTGAAGATTTGTCAATAAAAATATATGTATATTTTTATTACATATAATATACATGTATAGGCTGATATAGTTGGTATTAGAGAGCCTTCCATGGACTTTGTCCCTGGAACCAAACTCACTTGGAGCTCACTGGGGTTAGTCAAAGCCACAGAAAGTAGATGTTTTAAGGCTCCTGTTTTAGGTGTCTGTTACTATGGAGATGTGGCCAATAACCTCTTTGCCATTCCAAATGGAACATCCAAGAATTGTTCCAGATATGGTTTAAATAATGGTGCTATTGGAATAAGTATGCCTTCACCCAAAGTGAGCACTTTTAAAGGGATTACACTCATTTGGATATAAAGATTCTCATGTTGGAATATTCAGACTCATTTTCTCTTGCTGCTTTCTCTCTCTCTCTCTCTCTCTCTCTATATATATATATATATATATATGTTCTTTTTTTTTTTTACTAACAGATGGAGTATTCTGGTTTAATGCACAAGTTTCATGGTCAAGTGAATCATCATTAAAGTAACTTTGTGAGCAGACTTCTATTTGACCTTAGTTGTAGCTCTGTTGGATGCCTCTGACTTAAGATCTCTCATGGAGTTGGAGTCAAGCTTTTGGCCAGGGACTGTGGTCTCATTTGAAGGCCTGACTGGGGGTGGACAGGCATCTAAGCTCACTCGCATGGCTGTTGGCAGGATTTAGTTGCTTGTGGGTTATTGGACTGAGGACCTGAGTTCCAGGCTGCCTCTTGGCTGGTGGCCTCCCTCAATTTCTTGCCAAGTGGGCCTCTGTTGGTAGCACAGCCTGGTAGCTGGCTTCCCTCGGAGTGAGTAAGAGGGAGAAAAGGCACATGAGACAGGAGCCATAGGTTTGTAACCTAATCTTGAAAATGACATCCTATTACTTCAGCCATGGTCTGTCTGTTAGAAAAGAATGAATAAGTCCAGCTTATACTCAGAGGGAGCAGATTATGCAAGGCCATGAATACCAGGAGGCAGAGGTTATTTGGGTCATCTTAGAAGGTTCCTTCCACACCCCCCAACACTGACATTTGTTCCTGCTCTCTGAAGCCCTATCTGGAACATGTGTTGGTTTCTCCCATCCTCTAATATAGGAGCATTGCTTGATTCTCTTTAGCATCTCCTTCGTATTCATTCATTCACTCTTTCAAATTGAGGCCTACTATCTACCAGGTTCCATTCTGCGCACTGGGGAGCCAGCAGGAAATAGACACCATCTGTATGCACAGAGTTTCTTTCCTTTCGACTCCTTACGTTGGAGCTAGAACCCTGGATTCTGCAGCAGTTCTTGGGGGACACATAGCTTGGCCAGAGTGCTAGTCTGAGATCGTTATATATCCCAAAAAAGCCATGTTCTTCCATCCTGATCCAATCCTGTGGGGCCAGACCTATTGTTTAAGGTGGAACCTCTCAATTAGGTTGTTCCCATGGAGATGCCACATACCCTATTGTGGGTGTGACCTTGTGATTAGAAGGAGATGTGACTCGGCCCATTCAAGGCAGATCTTGATTAGTTTACTGGAGTCCTTTAAAAGGGGAAGCAGTTTGGAGAAATCACAGAAGTGAAAAAGACACAGACATTTGGAGATGCAGAGGAAAATGCCGGAAGGACCCACAGGATCTGTGAGAGCAGTTTGAAACCAGTAGCCGGGAGAGGAACCCAGCAGAGGAACCCAGCAGACGTTGCCATGTGCCTTCCCATAAGATGTTAAGCAAACCAGAACCCAGAATTTTACCCTGGAGAAGGAAACATGGACCTTGTTTAAACGCACAGTAAGACTGGGAGTCTTGGCTTTAGGACTAATAAGACAGTCTAAAAATGCCTGCTTCTATCTCCCTTCTAGAGTCACACCTTGTACCCCGGGCCAATATATTCATCAATTTCAAAACACACTCCTTCACATTTTATCATTTTAAAAATAGGGACACATCTTGGAATTGTGCATTATAACATTGGGTGCATCTTCTTGTTTCTTTCTGTAGTACATAAAACGTGCAGATTTTCTAATTAATAGTATCATGGATTCAATGAGATATGGCAAATGGACAAGGCAGTTTGTGTCAGGGAGAGGAACTTTCCTGAAATTCAAATCAGTAGGTAGGAAGTACACTGTGAAGAAAACTTATGCTGCGTTTTGGATAGGACTATTGGGACTACAAATGACAGAGAAAGAGTAAAATATTTCCAGTGGCATGCTATACCACTGTTGATGAGATGGTGCAATGGATTAAATGACAGTTGTCCTAAGTTGATGCTGATTGAATGTAACACACACATGGTAGAAATTCATGTCTGTGTCCAGTCACTGAGGGTCATTTTGGGCCATATGATATACAATTTTGGCCCTTTTTTTGTCTATCATTTTTTATCAATAATTTAAACAAAGGTAGCATATCTAATTATTTATTACTCTTTCAAAGCAAGGAGGGTGTGTTAGTTAGATTCAGTTGTCAACTTGGCCAGGTGAGCATACCTAGTCTTGTTGCTGCGGACATAAGCCAACGGTACGTGAACCTCATCTGTTGCCAATTACATCTGCAGTCAGCTAGGAGGCGTGTCTGCTGCAATGAGTGACGTTTGGCTTAATTGGCTGGTGCTTAAATGAGAGAATGCAACGTAGCACA
>PVIY010009321.1:0-11557 GCA_004026745.1 Myrmecophaga tridactyla | reverse complement strand
GGGATAACATTATTTCCACAGAAAGAAATCAACATGGCAGAATTTAACAAAGCAAAGGAAGCTTTTATTTGTGAGCAAAGAAGCAATGGCATATGTACAAAATGGGGGAGAAGATGGGATCAGTCTCATGGAGAGAGATTTAATTCAACGCTGATGTGAAGCAAGAGTGTGACAGTCACAAAAATGGGTAGAAAAGTGAACTGCACTTTAGAAAGGGTCCTTAAAATCTAATTGTTCTACTGTACTCTGCACATAGATTAATATAAATTAGGGGTTCCCACCTTCAGTAATATTGACATTTTGAGCCCCAAACTTCCTTGGTGTAGAGGGCTGTCTGATACAATGCAGGATATTTAGCAACATCCTTGGTCTCTACTCTCTAGATGCCAGTAGCACTTCTACCCCCACTCCCAATGATAGCAACAAAAATATCTTCAGTCATTGCCAAATATCCTATGGGAGACAAGATCAAACTACCCCCCCCCAGTTGAGAATTACTGATATAGAGTAAATTATATTCAATTTTTGGAAGAGGTATGCTCTCTGAGAAGACAAGATGACATTAAAGCATTTATTGAGCATATACAACATGCAAAACACATGTTAATAAAGCACATTTAAAAATAAGGTCATTGACAGTTTGACAGTTCCTCAGAAAGCAAAGTATAGAGTTGCCATATGACCCGGCAATCCCTCTATGAGGTATATATACCCAGAACTGAAAGCAGGGACGTGAACAGACATTTGCACAATGATATTCATAGCTGTGTTTATTCACAGTTGCCAAAATATGGAAACAACCCAAGTGTCCATCAACTAATGAATGGATAAACAAAATGTGATATATACATATGGTGGAATATTATCCAGCTGTAAGAAGTTA
The DNA here is from genome assembly GCA_004026745.1 of Myrmecophaga tridactyla. Classification (NCBI taxonomy): domain Eukaryota; kingdom Metazoa; phylum Chordata; class Mammalia; order Pilosa; family Myrmecophagidae; genus Myrmecophaga; species Myrmecophaga tridactyla. The sequence goes on along the minus strand of PVIY010009321.1, from coordinate 10,674 downwards.
TGAAGTCCAGATGCGTGCAACAACATGATTAAACCTTGAGGATATTATGTTGAGTGAAAAAAGCCAGACACAAAAGGACAAATATATGGTCTCACTAATATGAACTAATTAAAATGAACAAACTCTTGGATTAAAACCTAGAGTAAAGATTACCAGAAGACAGAATGAGATTAGAGTTTGCAGAGGTGATGCTTAATTTGTACAGAATTTTTAATGAGGTGGATTGTAAATATTTGGAAATGGGTAGAGGTGATGATAACACCTTACCATAGTGTAATTAACATCTCTGAATTATGGATGTGATTATGGTTGAAAGGGGAAATTGAGGGTCACTAGAAGGAAAGCTAGAGGATAAAACATGAGACTGTATAATAGTGAATCCTGTTGTGGTCGATGACTGGGGTTAATTGTACAAATATAAGAAAGTTCTTCCATGAACTAGAACAAATGTATGTCACTATTACAAGGTGTTAATAATAAGGTGGTATATGGGAAAAGACAAACTAATGCAAACTATGAACTATAGTTAACAGTAATATTGTAATATTCTTTCATCAGTTGTAACAAAGGTACTATACATGATAAGTGCCAATAATAGGGGGTGTAAGGAGTATGGGATTTTTCTTTTTGAAGCAATGAAAATGTTCTTGAATCGATTGTGTTAATGAAGATACAACTCTGTGATTATACCCAGAGCCACTGATTGGACACTTTGGATGGATTGTATGGCATGTGAATAAAACTAAAAAAAAAAAGTAAAATCGCTGAGCCTCAAGTGTCCATTGAATGCTCCCTGTTATATGTGGGGCTCCCCAATAATCTTCTATTATTTAAAGGGCTCTTGCTTAAGGATGGAATAGACCAAAAGTGTGGAGGTTATAAGGAGGTAGAATTCAGGATACAGTGTGTTCTAGTTTGCTAGCTGCCGGAATGCAATATACCAGAAACAGAATGGCTTTTAAAAAGGGGAATTTAATAAGTTGCTAGTTTACAATTCTAAGGCTGAGAAAATGTCCCAATTAAAACAAGTTTATAGAAATGTCCAATTTAAGGCATCTGGGGAAAGATACCTTGGTTCAGGAAGGCCGATGACGTTCAACGTTTCTCTCTCAGCTTGAAGGGCACGTGGTGAACATGGTGGCATCTGCTGGCTTTCTCGAGGCTCTACCAAAAGGGACTGTCTCCAAAATGTTTCCTCTTTTAAAGGATTCTAGTAAGCAACTGCACCTTCAGTGGGTGGAGACACACCTCCCTGGAAATCATCTAATCAAAAGTTACCACCCACTATTGGGTTGGTCACATCTCCATGGGAGCAATCAAAATGCTCCCACCCAGTAAAATTGAATGAGGATTAAAAGACATGGCTTTCCTGGGGTCCACCACAGATTCAAACCAGCACACAATGAAAGCTTTTCTTTTTTGGGGGGGGGGCGATGCATGGTCCGGGAATCGAACTGGGTCTCCCTCATGGAAGGCAAGCATTCTACCACTGAATCACCCGTGCATTCTTGAAAGCTTTTCTTTCAGTCACTCTTTCAAAAAATTCAAATATTGATATCTTAATGTTTTGTTTGTTGTTAATTTTTTTTAATAAAAAAATTCAAATATTACATGAATGTTCAAAGTAAAAAGTGTGAGCTTCTCCCCTGTACTCCAACTCCCTAGGAGTAAACACAAGAAACAGTTAAGGGAGGTTTTCCAGACCCTTCACACAAAATGGGTTAATGTCACCCTAGTCGCAGTGTGCTCTTTCTCCCATCTGCTTAGAGAGCGCACTGAAGGCCAAGGCAATCTCTTCTCACCTGCTTCTTTCCCATTATCCCCTCCCACTTTGAGGAGAGTCTTTCTGCCGCATTGCTTCCAAGACTTAATTATTCTTTATTGAGAAAAATATCTAAGCTCCATAAAAGAAGAGAGAATAATTTAAAACAAAAACAAAAACAGCCACATTTCCATCACCCAGATTTAACAGTGGTCAAGATTTTGCTGCATTTCTTTCATTTACCCTTTTTTTTCTTTCCTGGAATACTTTAAAAAAAATCCCACACATCATGTTACTTAAACATACTTTGGAGTGTTTCTCAAAAAATGTACAATTCCTTGAGCTGAGACTCAGCATCAAAGGATTGAGAAAACCTTCTCAACCAAAAGGGGGAAGAGTGAAATGAGACAAAATAAAGTGTCAATGGCTGAGAGATTCCAAACAAAGTCGAGAGGTTATCCTGGAGGTTATTCTTAAGCATTAAGTAGATATCACCTTGTTAGTCAAGATGTAGTGGAGAAGCTGGAGGGAACTGCCTGAAAATGTGGAGCTGTTGTCCAGTAGCCATGTTTCTTGAAGATGATTGTATAATGATATAGCTTTCACAATGTGACTGTGTGATTGTGAAAACCTTGTGTCTGATGCTCCTTTTATCTACCTTGACAACAGACGAGTAAAACATATGGAATAAAAATAAATAATAGAGGAAACAAATGTTAAAATAAATTTAGATTGAAATGCTAGTGATCAATGAAGAGTAGGGGTAAGGGGTATGGTATGTATGAATTTTTTCCTGTTTTCTTTTTATTTCTTTTTCTGAATAGATGCCAATGTTCCAAGAAAGGATCATGATGATAAATATACAACTATGTGATGATATTGTGAATTACTCATTATATATGTAGAATGGAACGATCAAAAGTTAAGAATGTTTGCGTTTGTTTGGTGTTTTTTAGTATTTTTTAAAAAATTTTAAAGTTAATTTAAAAAAAAGTACGATTCTTAGATTTTTATGCTGCAAAATCAGAGGGCAGACAATGAAGGATGAAGCCAGAAAGCAGGAAGAGGAAGAGAAGGAAGAAGGGCAGTGGAAGAAGGAACGGGAAGAGGAGGGACAAAATCTAAATAATCAAGATATATAGATTTTGTTGAGCCACTGGACTGAGGATGAGAAAGAGGATTTTGGGGTGGGGAAACTGAGATATTTAGAGGCTCTGAGGTTCATTAAAATGGGAAAAGGAGAGTCAAGGGATGAGATTATTTGAGACATTTGAACATCCTTAGATTTCTTCAAGAGACTTAAGTAAAAAATGAATTTTTAAAGTGTAAATTTTTTCATGTTTATATGCTTAAAAATATATAGCTTTACTCTCAGCTTGAATCATACAGACTCGGTGCCAGTATGGTTATAGGCACATTAAATATGTTCGTTTATCTCATGAGGAAAATGGGACACACTATTTTCACTCGAAATCATAGACATCCAGAAAGAATGTTTTTCTAAAGATTCCCTTACAATGAGCCAGGCACTCTTCTAAGAACTTCACATGGGCTATATCTTCATTTATCCTTTTTTATGCATTTTGTTTTTTGATAGACTATTTTCTTTAGAGCAGTTGGAGCTAACAGAAAAATTGCACAGGCGAGTACAGAGTTGTCACAAACTTTCAAGTATACAATTCAGTGGCATTAATCACATTCGCAATTTTATGCCACTCTCACCACCATTCACTATCAAAAATTTTCAATCACCCAAACAATGAACTTGCATTAACTCCCCCTTCCTGCTCCCCATCCTGTCCCTGGTAACCTATAATCTATTTTTTTGTCCTTATGTCCTTACATATTCTGATTATTTCATATAAGTGAGATCCTACAATATTTGTCCTTTTGTGTCTGGCGTATTTCCCTCAACATGACATCTTCAAGGTTCATCCATGTTGTAGCAAGTATCAGAGCTTCATCCCCTTTTACGACTGAATAATATTCCATGTGTCCTAATTTGCCAGGACTGCTATGACGAATACCACAAACCGGTTGGTTTAAACCACAGGGATTTATTGTCTCACAGTTTTGGAGGCTAGATGTCTGACATCAAAGTATCACCAGGCGAGGCTTTTTCTTAGAATCTGTAACATTTTTGTGGTGGCCTCCAGTCATTCTCCATGGCAAGGTGATCTGTCGTCTTTAGCTTCCTTTTGGTTTGCATAACCAGATTGCATCTAAATTTCCTCTGCCTGTAAGGACTTCAGCTCTATTGGATTAAAGCCCACTCTCATTCAATTTGACCTCATCCAAATAAAATCTTTGAAAGTCCTATTTACCAATGAGTTCACCCTTTCTGGCCTGCAGTGGGGAGACAGGAGATGAACATATCTTTTGTGGTGAACATGATTCGGTCTCCAACACTGCTGTACGTATATACCCCATTTTGCTTATCCATTCATCTGTTGATGGACACTTGGGTTGTTTTCACCTTTTGGCTATTTTGAATAATGTTTCTGTGAACACTGGTTTACAAATATCTGTTCAACTACTTGTGTTAAATTCTTTTGTGCATATACCTAGAAGTGGGATTAGCTAGATCATATGGTAATTCTGTGTTCAATTTTCTGGACAACCACCAAACTGGGCTATCTTATTTTTAATATTCTCAATAACTTTATGATATAGAGAATATTATTATCTCCATTTTCCAGAGGAGGAAACCATGGCTTAGAGAGATTTCAATATCTTGTCCAGGGTCACTGCTTTTGTGGGCACATTGAGGTCTTGGATCCACATCTTTCTTATTCCAAAGTGCAGCTGTAAGGCACTCTGCCACACTGGCTAAGCTAAGAAGCTGTGAACCCCCCGCAATGGGAGGGGGTTCAGCTGTGGGGCATTACCTGTCCTAGGGTGACATGGAAGGTTCCCTGGTGCAATATGTTTGAAAGTGCCCCCAGCCCCCCAACGTCCAAATTCCCTGATTGGGCTCCCATAAAAAGTTCTTGTCTTATAAATTCCTGCAACAATGCAAATCCTCCTGAGAAGGTTGTGTCAGGGCCCCCCAAGATCAGGACACACAGAGCTCAGGAAAAGTTCTTATACTCACAGTTAACAGTTCATTACAGAGAGAAGTTACAGACTTCAATTAGCAAAGGAAACGGGATCGTAGGACAGAGCTGGGGAGAGATCACGCAGGAGCTTCCAGTTCTCTACCAGTAGTGTTGTATGGACAGGATGTAATTCTCCCAGCCATAACGTGTGATAATGCCTGCAAATAATTGTCAGTCAGAGGGAAGCTTACCCAAGCTTTGGTGTCTATTGGGAGTCAGTCACGGCGGCATGGAGCTCTCACTCCTCTGAACTGACTTAGTCTCCATTCCTTCCTGATAAATCAAACTGATACAGCATGGCCCAGGACCCCAGGTGAACAAAAGCAGGCATTCCCATAAGCCACTTTGTTAGCATAAGCTATCAGGAATGGCCCAAGTCCTCAAGTATACACAGACACTCTTAGCAGGCAGGATATTCCAAAGGTTTAGAGATTACCCCCCAGGAGTCAGGCAAGAGCCCGTTCTTTGGCATGTTCAGGGTTTGAACACACCAAGCCCACCGAGTTAATCCTTCACTGCACAGAGGGTCACGCCAGTGAGATGAACTCATCATGGAAGGGAGTGAAGTGATTAGGTAAGGAGCTTTAGCTTTAGGCTCAGACAAACCCGTTCTCAACTCCTGCCTCTGCTCTTGCAAGTTCTGGGACCTTGGGCAAGTCGTCTAACTTCTCCAGCACTCAATTTTCTCAGCAAAATATTGCATTATTGGGCAGGCCGCAGTGGCTCAGCAGGCAGAGTTCTCACCTGCCATGCCAGAGACCTGGGTTTGATTCCCAGTGCCTGTCCATGCAAAAAAAAAAAAAAAAAAAAAATTGCGTTATTACCTGGCTAGGAAACAGGGAGAGGATGAGGGAAGAGTGGACTTGTTTATAAACACTAAGAGGGGAACAAAGTGGAAAGAACAGTGTCAAAAACAAGCTTCACAACTTGGGGTTTGCATTTGTGAATGTACTGGAGACTCTGAGTGTGTGCTGTGACCTCTAAAGAGTGTCCCTGCAACTGATGTCACTGCTCTGGGCTAAGGTTTTGTGACTGGAGGAGAGCACGTGCTGACATACAGAGGGATGGCCCAGGGGATCGTCCATGAGCCAACTCATCTGTCAACAGAACAACACGTTATTGCAGACTGGTCAAGTAGCAAGGCTGACCATCACCCTCCTCTCTCATTGCTCACTGTGGCAAAGCATAGCCAGGGCCCCTTGACTGAGGAGCTCAGGAGAGGCGGTGGGACTTCCGTTCTACAATTGGGACTGTCCTGGGCAAATGTCGGCCATCCTGCTGGCACAGCTCTGGAGAGGCAGGTACAGGTGTGCAAAGTTGCCTGTGTGAATGGCGCCCCCTTGTGTGGGGCACAGTCTGTGTAACCACACACAAGTAGAAAAAAGTCATTTCTTCCCTCTCTTTTTGGTTAAACTTAAACTTAGTATGGACAGTTTGTAGCCTCAATGGTTAATTTCTAGAGTCTCCACAAATCAGAAAAGGCTAGAAAAATAAATAACAAAGTTACATGGTTTCCATTTGAAGGAAAGGTCAACCTTTCTCCGGCCATCAAAATAACAGAATTACCTGGTTGCCATTTGAAGAATAAGGCCAATTTTTACCCTCAATCTTTTATTCCGACAACTATTTTATTCCTGTAATTACTTTCACACATATAGAAAAGGTGAACTAATACAAGAAACAACCACATACACTTCACCTAATTTTAACAATTAATATATTGCCATATTTGTTCTGTCCAGCTCCCTCTGCATGTATGTTTGCCATATTTGCATTTTCATTATCTATCCCTGTATCTTTATGAAAATATATGCATATATTTCTATTCTTGTTGATTTGTAACTTGAAGATATGACATTTCACCCCTCTGTGTTTCAGCACACATCTCCTAAACAAGAATAACGACATTCATCCAAATGCCATATTTCCACCTAAGAAAAAAAAAATTCCATAACATTATCTAATACCTATTTTCCCAGTTGCCCTAAATCGATGTCCTTTTCCCAGAAAAAAAAAAGAGCCAGCCTTATTGTTACTCAATAACAATTCTCATTTTGCATTTCTCTTCGCCTTGTTGAATGCTGCTTCTCAAAATATCACCACAACAGCACATTGATAAGGCAAAGCAGAGTTTATTGCTATGGCAAAGCAGAGTTTATCGCGTACCTGGGTGAAGGAGAATAAGAGCTTGGAAGAGGTTAAAAGTGTCTCAAAGGAGAAGGGCCGTTGGGATATTTATTGGGACTTTGAAGTTTGCTTTAAGGTAGGTTTTTCATGTGAGGATGGGACCTTGGGGGGGAAGGGGGGCTGAGTCAGGATTGGGTAGGATTAAAATCTAATAGTTTAAGATCCACAGCTCCAGCAGATCTCCAAGTTCCAATCCTCTGTGAGTCACCATGCACTATTTTCTTACCCTAAAGCACAGTGTAATCTCCTGGACCAGCCCAGAATCTGAGGATACTGAAAAGCTCACAGATCCCAGGGTACTGCCCTCAAGATCCTCAGTCTTGGGCTGCAGCTGGCTGTGCCAAAAAAGCTGTTGAACTGGATATTTAGCTCTTGATTCCTGTCTTCTGAGACACGATGACTTCACCCGAGGATTTTGAATAGTCTTGGGCTCTAGGTTCAGTCTATGAAAATTAGACACTGCATTCTTTTCCTCCATCCTCCACCCACCGCCCAGCCAAGAAAAAATAATTAGACACCAGCTTGGGCAGTATAGAGGAAACAATCAGTGATTGGTGGACTGTCATCCCCCAACTGCACTGTTACAAATAAAAAATAAAAGGCATGATGCTACAGGTCCCAAATTCAAAATTTCAATTCAATGATTAAAAACCTTTATAACAAAATCAATACACAAAAGTCAATTGTTTTTCTATACAGAAACAATGAATAATTTAAAAATGAAATTAAGAAGATTCCATTTACAGTAGCATCAAAAAAGAATAAAAGCTTAGGAACAAAGTTAACAAAAGAAGTGTAAGATTTGAACATTGAAAATAAATTGAAAGACATCAAGGAAGACCTAAATAAATAGAAAGACATTCTGTCTTCATGAATTAGAAAACTTGATATTGTTAAAATCAATAATCCCCAAATTCATCTCCAGATTCAATGCAATCCCTAGGAAAATCCTAGATATATTTTTGCAGAAATTAACAATCTGATCCTAAAGTTAATATGTTAGAGACCCAGAATAGCCAAAACAATCTTGAAAAAAGAGAAAAGTTAGAGAACATACACTTTTGAATTTCAAAACTTGCTACAAACTGGCAGTAATCAGAGCAGTGTGGTGCTGGCATAAGGACCGACATACAAATCAATGGAATAGAATTGAGAATATATAATAAATCCATACATCCATGGTCAAATGATTTTGACAAGGGTGCCAAGAAAGTTCAGTGGGGGAAAGAATAGTCTTTTCAACAAATGGGACTACAAGACCTAAATGTAAGAGGCAAAACTAAAGAACTCTTAGAAGAAAACATAGATGTACATCTTTGTGACCTTAGATTAGGCAATGGTTTCTTAGATTCAACACCAAAAGCACAAGCCACAAAAGGAAGAATAAACTGGACATCATCAAAAATGTAAAACTTTTGTGCATCAAAAGACATTACAAAGAAAGTGAAACGACAACCTAGAGAATAGGAGAAAATATTTGGATACCATATATCTGATAAATGTTTGATATCCAAAATATATAACTCAACAATAAAATGCAATATAACTCAATTACAACAAAAACCTAAACCAATTAAAAAATAGAAAAAGGACTTGAATAGACATTTCTCAAAAGGAGACATGCAAATCGTCAATAAACGCATGAAAAGATGTTCAACATCATTAGCCATTAGAGAAATGTCCATAAAACCATAGTGAAATACCACTTATCCATTAGGATAGTTACAATCTAAGAAATGGAAAACAACAACTGTTGGAGTGGACATAAAGAAATTGGAACCCTCATAAGTTTCTGGTGGGAATGTAAAATGGTTCAGCTGCTGTGAAAAATAGTTAGATGGTTCTTCAAAAAGTTAAACATAGAGTTATTATATGACACAGAAATTTCATTCCTAGGTATATACTCAAGAGATTTGTTGATAAGATGTATTACATGAATTGATTTTCTTATGTTGAACCATCCTTGCATACTTGGGATGAATCCTACTTAGTCATGGTATATAATTCTTTTAATGTGCTTTTGATTTGCAAGAATTTTGTTGAGGATTTTTGCATTTATATTCATTAGAGAGATTGGTCTGTAGTTTTCTTTTCTTGTAATATCTTTGTCTGGCTTTGGTATGAGGGTGATGTTGGCTTAATAGAATGAGTTAGGTAGCCTTCCCTCTTCTTCAATTTTTTTGAAGAGTTTGAGCAGGAGTGGTACTAATTCTTAAATGTTTGGTAGAATTCACATGTGAAGCCATCTGGTCCTGGACTTTTCTTTTTGGGGGAGCTTCTTAATGACTGATTCAATTTCTTCACTTCTGATTGGTTTGTTGAGGACATCTATTTCTTTTCAATTCAATGTTGGTTGTTCATGTCTTTCTAGGAAGTTGTCCATTTTGTTTAGAGTGTCTAGTTTATTAGGATAAAGTTGTTCATAGTATCCTCTCATTACCTCCTTTATTTCTGTGGGGTCAGTGGTATGTCTCCACTTCCATTTTTGATTTTATTTATTTGCATCCTCTCTCTTCTTCTTTTTGTCAACCTCACTAAGGTTCCATCAATCTTATTGATTTTGTCAAAGAATCAATTTCTGATTTTGTTGATTTTCTCGATTGTTTTTATGTTCTCAATTTCATTTATTTCTGCTCTAATCTTCATTATTTCTTTTCTTTTTGCTTGCTTTGGGGTTAGTTTGCTGTTCTTTCTCTAGTTCTTCCAAGTGGACAGTTAATTCCTCAATTTTTGCCCTTTCTTCTTTTTTGAGATAGGCATTTAGGGCAATAAATTTCCCTGTTAGCACTGCTTTTGCTGCATCCCATAAATTTTGACATGTTGTGTTTTCATTTTCATTTGCCTTGAGATATTTATTGATTTCTCTTGTAATTTCTTCCTTGAGCCACTGGTTGTTTATGAGTGTGTTGCTGACCCTCCATATATTTGTGAATTTTTCGGCACTCTGCCTATTATTGATTTCCAACTTCATTTCTTTATGATCTGAGAAAGTGTTTTGTATGATTTCAATCTTTTTAAATTTATTGAGACTTGCTTTGTGACCCAGCATATGGTCTATCCTTGAGACTACTCCATTAGCACTTGAGAAAAAGGTGTATCTTGCTGTTAATGGAGTGTAATGTTCTATAAATGTCTGTTAAGTCTAGCTCATTTATTGTATTATCCAAATTCTGTTTCTTTATTGATCCTCTGTGTAGATGTTCTGTCCATTGATGAGACTGTGGAATTGAAGTCTCCAACTATTATGGTAGATGTGTCTATTTCCCTTTTCAGTGTTTGCCTCATGTATTTTGGAGCATTCTGGCTTGGTGCATAAATATTTATGATTGTTATGTCTTCTTGTTGAATTGTTCCTTGTATTAATACATAGTATGCTTCTTTGTCTCTTTTAACTGTTTTACATTTGAAGTCTAATTTGTTGAATATTAGTGTGTTAGTTAGATTCAGTTGTCAACTTGGCCAGGTGAGCATACCTAGTCTTGTTGCTGCGGACATAAGCCAACGGTACGTGAACCTCATCTGTTGCCAATTACATCTGCAGTCAACTAGGAGGCGTGTCTGCTGCAATGAGTGACGTTTGGCTTAATTGGCTGGTGCTTAAATGAGAGAATGCAACGTAGCACAGCC